>JAOVYV010000045.1:13404343-13417848 GCA_025674545.1 Hassar affinis | reverse complement strand
CCCCTTAGTTCCAGTGAAAAGAACTCTTAATGCTTCAGCATACCAAGAGATTTTGGACAATTTCATGCTCCCAACTTTCTGGGAACAGTTGGAGGATGGCCCCTTTCTGTTTGAACATGACTGTGCACCAGTGCACAAAGCAAGGTCCATAAAGACATGGATGAGCGAGTTTAGTGTGGAAGAATTTGACTGGCCTGTACAGAGTCCTGACCTCAACCTGATAGAACACCTTTGGGATGAATTAGAGTGGAGACTGCGAGCCAGACTTTCTTGCCCACATCAATGTCTGACCTCACAAATACACTTCTGGAAGAATGGTAAAAAATTCCCAAAAACACACTCTAAAAGCTTGTGGAAAGCCTTCCCAGAAGAGTTGAATCTGTTATAGCTGCAATGGGTGGGATGACATCATATTAAACCCAAGTTGCAAAGTTTTTTAAGGTTTGCTAACGTCTACAGATGTTTCATTTGTAATTTTAGTGCCATAGCTAAGCCCCTCACTGACCTGCTCAGAGGAACCTCTAAGGTCCTCAAGTGGAACCCTGAAGCAGACCAGGCCTCTCAAAAACTGAAGAAGACATTCACCTCAGCCCCTGTTCTTAGACAACCAGACCCAGACCAGCCCTTCACTGTCATGGTAGACGCCTCCAGACAAGGAGTAGGAGCCATTCTGTCACAATGACATGGCAATCCAGCCAAGCTCAATCCCATAGCCTTCTATTAAAGGAAACTCTCCCCTGCTGAACAGAATTATGATGTGGGGGACCACAAATTACTGTCTATCAAGCTCCCTCTAGAGGAATGGAGGCATTGGCTGGAGGGAGTCAGGCACCCGATCTCCATCTTCACTGACCACAAGAACTTGGAGTATCTCCGGGCTGCCAAGAGGTTGAACTCCTGACTCTTCGCAGCTCCCTCATGTCATTTGACTTCAGGATTTCATCACTCTTGGACAGAGTATGTGTAGAACTCCATCAAGCATACATCACCTAGCCTCACAATGTTTGAGGTCTTCTTGGGCCACCGACCTCCACTGTTCCCCTGGAATGCCTTGCCCATGGACAGCCCTGCAGTTGATGTCTGGTTCCAGAGGAGTGAAAGAATTTGGGCCCAGGTCCACCAATAACTGTCGAAGGCCGTCTCTCAGATGAAGGCGGCAGACAGGAGACACAGGCCCATGCCAGAGTATCAAGCCGGGGACCATGTGCGGGTGGCCACAAAGGCCTTTCAGCCCCCCACCAGCATCTCAAAGCTAAGTCCCTGTTATGTTGGGCCATATCCCAAATCAGGTGCACCTGCTGGCAGCCATGCTTGATTGCTCATTAAGCCGTGCTGAGGTTCATTCTCACTCCATAGCACAGATCAACTTGCGTGCAAACTGCTCCATGCCAGTCTTTGCCTCGATCTAATCAAGTTAAGTATTGCTCTCGTCAGTTTCAACATCTTTTTCGTTATCTGGTATTTTCCCTCTGTCGGTCTAGTCTTTTGCCTCTGTTTTGTTTATGGTTTCAGTTTCGCCCTAGCCAGAGCATGGTGTTTCCTGTTTTGATAAAACTTTTGAGTGTTGGACTTCTTTTTTGTTTGCCTCTACACCCCGCTTCCTGTTACCACGGACTTAAGTTTATTCTTGGATCTGCATTTTTGTGCTTTTTTGTTTCGCTAACCCGTTTAAGAACTGCACATTGTGTATTGCACTGATGCACACAATAAACGCTCTGCACTTGACTTGACTGTGTGGGATCATTACAAGAACAAGGTTACAGTGGGCTAAAGAAAAGCAATCATGGATTGCAGGTGACTGAATGAAAGGGAATTCAGTGATAAATCTGCATTGGGCAAGGTGATGATGCTGGAACTGTTTGTTGCCAGTCTAATGAAATTTATGAAGATGACTGCCTGAAGAAAACATGTAAATGATATGGGCCTGCATGTTGGGTAAAAGCAAGGCTGGACATGGCAGTCATTACATCTTCAGTGCTTTTCTTTTTCCATCAGTTGAAAGAATGTTTGGTGATGATGACTTCATATTTCAAGATGATAATGCATCTTGGCATCTCTAAAGTAGCCCTAGTGTGTGAGTGTGTGCGTGAGTGTGTGTGTGTGCCCTACGATTGATTGATTGATTGCCCTGTCTAGGGTTGTTCCTGCCTTGTGTCCTAAGCTGCTGGCTAGGCACCAGCTCTCCCATGACCCTGAAATAGGAATAAGTGGTTAAGATAAAACTAAATTAAATAATGCATCTTGTCATAGGGCAAAGGACACAAAAACCTTCCTCTAAGAAACATATATAATATCAATGGCATGGCTTGTAAATAGTCTGGATCTCAATTCAGTTGAATATTTCTGGTGGAAATTGAAGAAAATGGTCTACCTGCAAGGCTCTAACCTGCAAAGTTGATCTGGCAACAGCAATAAGAGATGGAGCTGGATTGATGAAAAATACTGTTTGTCATTAGTTAAGTCCATGCCTCAGAGAATTCAAGCTATTATAAAAGCCAGAGGTGGTGCAACAAAGTACTAATGGTGCAGTGTTTTTCTCAAGATTCCATAATATTTTCTCAGAATTGAGTGATTCCATGTTTTTTTCCTTTACATGATCTAAAAAAAAGCAGTCATGACTGACTACAACAATTATATTTCTTTCACTTTTTTGTTGTTTCTTCATTGCCAGAAGGTTGACATTTTATCTATCTATCTGCCTGCCCAACCTTTTCCAGAACCTTTTTTAATGGGAGAGCCTCTTACAAATATTCCTCAGGTTCAGAGGAAGGATCAAAGAATTGAGCATTTGTTTCTGAGTTACTGCCAACATGTTAATTATGTTCAAGCCAATGACTAAAAACAAGAAGAAGCCAAGCTTAATCTGCATGTAATTACACCCTAGCTATGCACGCTAATACAAAACATGGCCATGTAATGCTGATTTTATACCTCTACCTTCTCAGGGATCCACAGAGGATGTTTATGTTACATTTTAATATATAGAACATCTCTGATGACAGAGAATGTCCCAAAATGCCCTTGCCTGTGATCAGAAACATAAGAACACATCAAAGAAAACATCAGTGTCTAAGCACCCAAGACGCACAGAATTCTTTAAGGGCAGAAGGCAAAATGTCACCAGTGACATTTTGTAATGTGGGCTAAAATGGGCTAAAACGACAGGCTGGAATGGGTGGCACTGCTGTGTTGGTCTGCTTCTGTTAAAATACTGGCACATCACTCCTCTCTCTTTTCCACCTTTGAATATCATGCTGTTACAGTATCCTTGCGAACTAAAGTCCACATCATTGTTCTCTACCACCATGTGCTCTAGGTCACTTCATTGTAGAGCTAGACACTCTTCTGAGTCTCTTTCCAGTCGATGAGACTCAACTGATTCTGCTTGGTGACTTCAAATTCCCCTCAGACAAGCTGCAATCATCCTGCCTTCTCCCTATTCTATCCTCATTTGACCTCACTTTCAGCCAGTCCCCTCCAATACACAGAGCAGGTAATGTCTTCGACTTGGTCTTCACCAGACCTGCCTCAGCGATGGACTTTGAAGTAACTCCCCTACATTGTTCAGATCACCACTTTCTATCATTTGCTCTTTCTCTCCCTCCTCACTCTCTCGGCTCTATTGCCACACGCACCACCACCACTCGCCATAACCTACACTCTATCTCTCCCTCATGCCTTGCCTCTTCTATCATTTCTGCTCTTCCATCTCATGACTCTTTTTCTTCTCTCTCCATGAATACTACAGATACCTCCCACTCCTGCCTCTCTTCATCCATTGACCACCTATGTCCACTCTCTCTGAAACCTATAAGATCTTTGCCACCTGCTCCTTGGCTGACGGAAGTCCTGAGAAACAACCGTCGAGAACTCAGAATGGCTGAGAGGCACTGGAGAAAATCAAGGCTCACAGCTGACCTTCACTCCTACCACTCTTCTTGCCACATTCTCTAAAGAAATTACCACTGTAAAGTCTTCTTTCTACAGAAAGAATCTGGAGGCATCGGCAACAGCTCCACGCAAGCTTTTCAGCATTTTCTCTTCCCTCCTCACCCCTCCCCCTCCTCCTTCACCCACCTATCTCACTGCGGAGGACTTTGTTAACTTCCTTGAGGAGAAGGTTAGCAAGAATCGCCACGTCAATCTCCTTGACCTCTCCGCTGCCTTTGACACAGTCAACCATGACATCCTTCTGTCCATCCTTTCTAGTCTTGGCATCACTGACTTTGCATGGAAGTGGTTCAAGTCCTACCTGGAAGGACACTCCTACCAGGTAACATGGAATGGCTCAACATCCACTGCATGCAAACTCTCTACTGGTGTCCCACAAGGCTCAGTGCTGGGCCCTCTTCTATTCTCACTATACACACGCCCACTAGGAGATGTCATCTCTTCATGTGGTTTCTCCTACCATTGTTATGCTGATGATACTCAACTCATCCTTTCTTTTCCTCCTTCTGATCAAGATTCAGCTCGAATCTCAGCTTGTCTAGAAGACATTGCTTTATGGATGGCCGCCCACCACCTCAAGCTTAATCCAAGCAAGACAGAGCTGCATCACATCCAAAGAGCTGCAGGTCTTCATTGTGATCTCTCAATTTCCTTTGAGAACACCTTGATCACTCCTCCTTCAGGAGCACACAGCCTTGGGGTAGTAGTAGATGATCAGCTCTCTTTCTCAGCTCATGTTGCTAACCTAACCTGGTCATGCAGATTTCTCCTTTACAACATTCGGAGAATGTTCAGTCTCTTGTCATCTCAAGACTTGACTACTGCAACTCCCTCCTAGCTGGCCTTCCTATGTGTGTCATCAGGCCCCTGCAACTGATCCAGAATGCTGCAGCTCGACTTGTATTCAACCTTCCCAAGTTCAGCCATGTCACACCACTGCTGCGCACCCTTCACTGGCTTCCTGTAGCAGCTCACATCAGACATAAAACCCTGATGATGGCCTACAGAGCCAAAAATGGTCCAGCCGCTCCCTACCTGATGGCAATGGTCAAAGCTTGATGCGTACCCAGAGCCCTTCATGCCTCAAGTACGGCTCGACTCAACCCACTGTCATCCAGGACACGTTGACTGCAAGCATCCAGACTTTTCTCTGTCTTGGCAGCAAGGTGGTGGAATGAACTCCCCCTGAGTGTCCGAACAGCAGAGTCGCTTTACTTCAAATGCCAACTGAAGACCCACCTCTTTCGAAAGCACTTGAATGTGCACTAACTCAAAGCTGTTACCACACTTATAGCAGTTTTTGTATTCCCTATGTCTTGTTTTTGCAGGTTTTGTGTAGCTTAGGAATACTTGGGTTCTGGGACTTATAACATTTAATAGGTAGTACATGGCTAAAATTCTAGCAGTATCATAGCTCAAAGTAACTTGAATTCAGGTTTAGCAGCCTTAGCATTGGATATTCCAAGTTATAGACTAAGCACTCTTGTAAGTCGCTCTGGATAAGAGCGTCTGTTAAATGCCATAAATGTAAATGTAAATACCTATAGTTATAAAACAAGGTAAACTTTTGGAAATGTCTTCATCATGCATGGACTGAGCAACTATGCCCGAAATTGTCAGAATATTTTTGGGAGACTTGTTTGTAATAAGAGCATACTAAGAGTGGTACTAATGGTAGTGGTACAAGATATACGTGAAATAAAGAAAAAAGGCCACATCCAACTATGAACATACAGCCTCTTATCAAATAATTAATTAATTCTAATTCCAAAATAATTATTAATAATATTAATATATTAATTATTATTATTATTATTATTATTATTATTATTATTATTATTATTATTATTATTATTAATAGTAATAATAATAATAGGACACTGAGGATAATGCATGACACTGTAAATAGCATCATTCTTGGACTTGGAAGATATGACTTCATTCATTCCAGAAAGAAAACTGTCATTCGGAAAACATAATTCCATGGTGAAACTCTATTTATTTCAAAGGTCATTTCAAGTCATAGAAATACCATATTTAGGTGCAAGCTGAGAGGGTGTATTTTAAAGGTTACCTTTATAACTTTCAGGCTCCGAAAATTGCAGTGTTTGTTACATTTAGCCTATGGTTCAGGAGAAAATTTTCAGAATGTTTATTATGAAACAGTGTGCTTAGGAATTTACAGTACATAATACTGAATATACAGAATAATGTACAAACGCTAAATGTCTAATGTATTCCTTGGCAGAGGTAATAATGTGACATCTCCTGTAATCATATGATACTGCTCTTTGTAGTTGTTTAAACATTCATTGTGAAGAAATGTGAATATTAAATTTATATACGTATAACTGTTCAAGTTACTGGCCTGTAACTTTGGGAGAATTCCAATGTTTAAGTTACTGGTCCCACAACATCGGAGGCATGAAACTGTTAAAAATCTCTTTCTATACTGAAGCATTAAGCATGCTGGAGTTCCTTGCACTGGAACTAAGGACTGATCCCAAAAGAATACTGAGAGGCTGAACAACTCAGTGGCTGGCTCTGGAATAGAAATAAAAATCATAAGTGTGATGTCATTGGAGAGGGGTCATGCAAAAAGGCAATTTTCCACACACTTTGCATTCTTTTAACAGGGTCATCTGGAGGTCTATAACCTGTTATCTCTCGGAATTATGAAAAATGTTTATCTTGTCCCTTTTAGAAAAATATTTTGGCACAGTTCTTCATTTTCCTGTATCAGATCCTGGTCCTGGGAGAGATTTAAGATCCTTTAGGAATTGCTTTTAGTTAAACAGACACTAATTTATGAGACTATTAGAGATGATTAGGAGGTAAGGCTGTACATTGTTGAGAGTTAATTGCTTTATGGCTCAAAGTTTTAGGTCTAAAGTTCAAAGAATGTTACTTCTTGCATTAAAGCATATGTTGTTGAGGATGGGTTTGAATGAGTTTTGACCTTTCATTTGGATTCTGTTTTATGTTCTAAAGAGTTTCCTGTGTCCCTGAATAGCTGTGTTATCAGGAAGAGCAAACAATGGGATCTTTGCCATGAAGGAAAAATTATGAATTTTTACCAACTCAAACACACAGGGTTGAATGCAGACATAAAGCTACACATGTTTACGACCATCATTTAGGAATTGAAAATACTAATTATTGCAGTTTTGCAAGTTTTGAAAAACTTGAGCTGCTCAACAGTCTGCATTGCCTGTTGTCTGATTCTCTTCTTAATGATGCACCAAACATTTTCAATCAGAGACTGATCTGGACTGCAATAAGGCCAGTCAAGCACACACACACTTTATGTGCACAAAGCCACACTGTTGTAACTCATGCAAAATGGCATTGTCCTACTGAAATAGACATGGAGACCTGAAGTGTAATGACATTTTCTCAGAAATGGACCATGCACAAATTAAAAAAACACTAAGGGTTCTTATATAGCCAAAGGCATCTTTGATTATGGCTCTGCACTGGGAAGAGACTGCTAAATAATGCCCAGATGTGAGCTGGGGGGAGTTGGTTCACCTTTCTGTTGACCTCATCTGAACCAATGCACAACAACTAACTAAAGGTCAGACTCAGCAAATGCTTCCAGATTTGACAGTTATTTTTGACTCCTAGAACAATTCCCAAAAGCACATAATTTTGCAGAAAATCTTAAAGGTTATTCCATGAGATGTGAGTCAAGTGATGGAAGTTCAAAAAGTTAAATGTCAGTTCTCTTTTTTCCCTTTGGTAATATTACAATTATTACTAATTGTACATTAGACAAAGGTCATAGTTTTATTCTAAACATTCTTTATTCTTTTTCTTTGGGTTAACATGCAATGTTTTTGTACAGTAAGCAAGATTTAATTCAATTCAATTCAATTTTATTTGTATAGAACTCTAGACATTTTCACAAACTGGATTTACAGAAATCTAGATTTAGATCCCTAATGAGCAAGCCTGAGGCATCAGTGGCAGGTAAACGTGTCCTCTTTTCTTTTTTTTCTTTTTTGAAAACTTCATCTTACCACATTACAACAAAATTGGAAGGCATCCTGAGAACTTTTCTGTGGTTATAACATAAGAAAGTGCTGACTGTCAGAAACTCGTCCCAGCCACTGCCCTGCACAGCCTCAGTCAACCAGAACTTCAGTTCCCAGAACCCCTGGTGGCCAGCCAAATTGGCTGTGCCCAGTAAAGACTCTTGTATTTCTACCCATTCTCTGTCACCCAAATATTGAGTTTATTTGGTTCTTGTGTCTCTACCCATTTTGTGTTCTTTTCATTGTCACTGATTAACACCCACTTTGAGTTTTCCCTGTATCTGTATAGTGATAGAAATACACACTTTCCCTGTGTAATGTATTTAAGTTTCTTTCTTTCAGTGTTCTGGAGAGGAGAAAGAGCATAGTAATGAGAGAGAGAGCATGCTGACAGCATAGAGCAGTGTTTGTGCATGTGTGCTGAAAGAATTAAGCTACTAAAAAAGTGACAGTTTAAATTTGGGTCAAAAATGTCAGTTTAATGAGTCTTCTGATCATTCATCCACACCAGGACTCTACAGTGATGCCAAAACCTGGGATTGCAGAAGACTCAGTCTGCCACCATGTCAACTTCCCCTCTTGCCAAACTTATCCAGTCCTTTGTGAACCTGCATCGGATGGAGCACCAGGCATTGCTTGACCTGCTCTGTGATCAGCTGGGGAGCTTTGAAGCCACTGTGCAGAAGCAACCTGAAAACTGGCAGACAGTACCTCAGCTGGAAGCCACTACTTGTATCTGTGGGGGGGTTGGGTGTGTGGGTGGGTGAATGCGTGATGAAACAATAAAACTGCTATAAAATTTACAGTTTAAAATTAGGACAATAAAAGCCATTTTGTGCTACCCAAAAAATGTTTCCCAAGTGTTCCAATAATTCATCACCAGAGTTCTTCAACTATACATGGTTGGACCATCTAATACCACCCATACAGACAGATAATGAAAACTCTTTAGACAATCAATGAATTTCTGCACCAAGTTTCAGATATCATGTTACCCAAGGTCACTTGCAAGCTCCGTGTCCTTATCTAGGTATTAACCTTAATGCAGATTAGCACCTTACCTGGTGTGATTAGGCAATAGCCACTGGCACATTGGAGAACATTTTTCCTTACAGATGAATCCAGAGGCCAACTCTACCAGATACATAGAAGGCAGCATGTATGGTTATTGGTGGATGTGCATTTTGCAAAGCGGCCCGAGGTAGGGTTTCAGTATAGGCAGGCATATTCTATGTAGAATAAGGCCAACTGTATTCAATCAATGGTAGTCTGAATACACAGAGCTATCATCCTGAGAACCTTAGGCCATTCATTCACCATCTTGATCTCACCTTTCAGCATGACTTGGAAGGCCTTCATGTTGCAGGGGTCTATACACACTTCATGGCAGTTCAAAATATTCCAGAATTTCCAAGAGTCACTCACTAAGCATCTTGGGATGCTCTTAATTGTTGCATACAAGTTTTCCAGCTCCCACCAATATCCAACAACTTTGCATTATAACAAGCCTTAACACTGCTATTTTAATACACCAAAAATAATATGTAAATGTTTACTTTTGTAACCTTGACTTAGCTATCTGCCTGCAAGGATCACATCCAGTAAAGAGTCAGTTAACAAATGTAGTGGTACAAAAAAGTTTCGTTATCTAGTGCATTTTGATCATGTTGTAGGATAGCTATTTGCCAGAACAAAACTGACCTAATCAATTCACTTTCCAATCATACAGTAGCTGTCAAAATGTCCATGGTGTTCATCATCATCATTTCAACAGAGAAATATACGTATACAGATGAGAATGGACAAAGTTTTAATGACCTAATAAAAATAGTGAGAATTTATCCAAATTTAACAGCACAGAATATATTGAATTTGCAGTGATTATTTCAGCACTGTAAGAGACAAGATGATCAGTCTATGATCTCATGTGTTGAGATAGTCTCACGTTGATTATGTTGCTTATGAATAACGCATGCAAAAGAGGCAGAAATGTCAGTTTAGACATAGTGTATAGTTATTCAAACATTACAATGTAGAATATGGCAAATATTTTCACCATGTGAAGTCTTGTCACCACATATAGATGTTATAAATGTTTCTGTTTTAATGTGTTTGGCCATGGAGCAAAGGCTTTGACAGAATGAATCCTTGAGGGAGATTAATATCTCTATCCCTGGAATATAAACAGCAGAAGCAGCACCTAAAACATTACATTTTCAATTGGGCTAACCAAATCTGCAAATCTGGACAATAGAGGATATTACATTTGAACAACACATGATCAGCTTTCGATTGCCCTTCTCTAGTGTCCTTCACCTTTCCATCCTCCAGCATGTTCCTTCCCCTTACAAAGGCATAGCAAGAGAATTTATAAAGATGCAATGTACTTTAAGGAAAATGTTCCTATTTAACCTACACAAGATTTAATTAAGCCATCTGGTTTAATTATTGTGTTTTTCTTGCTCTCTCCTGCTGAACAGTGCATTTAGAAAAGAGTGGTGAGGTGTGGAAGAAACGTGTTGAGTGAGAGTGAAGCAATATTGCCTGATGAATGGCCTGTAAGTGTTCGTGTAGCTCTGTCCTAGTGTGATGGAGCTGGAGCTTTAGCAGTGACAGCAAAGAGAGATTTTTTTTCTCTTTCAAGTTCTCTCCCATTCAGGATTTGCTGACCATTTATGCCGTTTTTTACTTTATTGACATGGATTATAGGGGAATTGGTGCTAATCACATTAAAATGCAAAGTTTAGATTGATTTAGCTTGTGTTCCTGATCCTCTTATAGACTACCAGATAAAGTGAGGAATTTGCAGAACCACGATCCATAAACTGCTAATTATGGAGCCTTCCATAACAGTGTTACCTGTATTACCTTTTCAGCCTTACTTTGCCTGTGTAGGTAAGGTGTACAGAGCAAAATTAAAAAAAGAATTAGTCAGTTTACAGGCACAGGTCAAGCAAGGCACAAACAAGATATCACAGTCACTTGACTCACTGGAGGTGGGCTAGAGATGGATTCCACTCTTGGTCATGAACTGGGTCTGTGACACCTTGGGTTGCTTGGCACAGGTGGAGATATAATGGCTGTCTTCCCCACCATAAAAAATAGACCACCATTTCTCCATCTCACTTGTTCAAAGGCATATGCATAGGTTCAGGCTCAGCTTCACTTCTGAGTTTAAGATGGGCTTGTGGTTTTAGAGTTCAGCTGCATACCAGGTTGTCAAGCCTTATGGACATAGTGATCAGGGACTCTAGGGTTTGCTGTTCATTCCAATACACCAGCTCAACACCATTAATGCTGGCTCATTCCATCTGCTCCCTGCTGCCAGAGTATGTAATTTCAGTAATTTCATATTCCACTCCTTGTTTAATCTCCATGAGCTGTTCTCCTACACCTCTTCCCTCTGTCACTCTCCCACTGACAGTGTGGTGCTTGATAACGTTCCACTGCCACCAGGGAGCCATCTAGCCTGCAGCCCACCTTAGGGCACCATCCCTGTTTAGAGGAAAAATTATATTTACATTTTAATTATTATTGTTATGTAGCAGAACTAGCAAATTCTGGGTTTCTCCAACCACAGATTTAATATGGATTATAATACTATAAAATTATAATCATAATTGGTAATTGTGGGGCACCACCTGATTCATTCATAAATTGGGGAATCAGGAAAAAACAACTTGCTTTTAATCAATAACCATCTGATATCAATAATTTCTATCGGCCTCAGACTCTCTCTCTCTCAACCTCCGAACTGACCTGCCCAGGTATGTGTCTGTGTGTGTCAGCGCACTTTTTGAAGATGCTCTGAAGGGGCATGGATGCTCTGAAGGGGCACTTTGTTTGCTTGAGCACAGAAAGATTTCTAAATTATTCTAAATAATCATTATAAGACCTTCCATTATGTTTCTTGCACGGGATTATATATGATTCAGAAAAACAGAAGTACAGGAAATATTATATAGCTTACAATTCTAAAATTAATTTTATCTAATGCATTGGCTTAGATCTAATAATGTGAATATTACAAAAACATGATCAAACAAATACAGTGCAACTTGCTTCTACAAATGACCAGAATCATAACAAGCTAAAATAAAAATAAAAAATCATAAAAGAGGATATGTCAGTTACTAAATACCTAAGCATAACATTAAAATCTAGACAAAGTATACACTATATTGCCAAAAGTATTCACTCGTCTGCCTGTCAGCCCACCCTTTTCTGAGAAGGCTTGCCACAAGGTTTGGGTGTGTGTTTATGGGAATTTTGACCATTGGTCCAGAAGCACATTTGTGAGGTCAAACACTGATGTTGGATGAGAAGACCTGGATGACAGTCTCTGCTGTAATTCATCCCAAAGGTTTTCTATTGGGTTGAGGTCAGGACATCCATGTCTTTATGGACCTTGCTTTGTGCACTGGTGTGCAGTCATGTTGGAACAGGAAAGGGCCATCTCCAAACTTTTCCCACAGAGTTGGGAGCATGAAATTGTTAAAAATCTCTTGGTATGCTGAAGCATTAAGAGTTCCTTTCACTCGAACTAAGGGGTCAAGTCCAACTCCTGAAAAACAACCCCACAGCATAATCTCCCCTCCACCAAACTTTACACTCTCTAAGCACTATTCTTGAGCTATTCTGAAGGCCACATGAAGTTTGGAGGTGTGTAGTGATTGACAGAAAGTTGGTGACCTCTGCACACTATGCACCTCAGCATCCGCTGACCCCTCACTGTCATTTTATGTGGCCTACCACCTGGTGACTGAGTTGCTGTTGATCCCAATCACTTCCACTTTGTTATAATACCACTGACAGTTATGGAATATTTAGTAGCAAGGAAATTTCACAACAGGACTTATTGCACAGGTACCATGTTAGAACCATGTTCCATGTTCACTGAGCTCCTGAGAGCAACCCATTCTTTCACAAATCTTTGTAGAAGCAGTCTGCTTGATTTTATACAACTTTGGCTATGGAAGTGATTGGAACACCTGAATTCAGTGATTTGGATAGGTGAGTGAATACTTTTGGCAATATAGTGTATATACCAGTCACTACATTACTAAATATAAAAGATTAAATGTCCATATAAGAAAGGTATCAGTTACTACATTTGTTCAAATGTACCATAGATAAATTGCACTTATATTTAGATATGGAGAAACTTAAGTTTGCTTATTAAGAAATAACAACATTTAAAGAACTGACTTAAATGTAAATCGATTAATTTTCAAGTAATTTTCAGTACTAGTAATGGCTAGTGCTGGAAATGATTGAAAAGTTAATATCTAATAACAGAACCATTATACTCAAAAGATTAACATTTCTTGATAAGAATCTAACTACAGTGATTATTTATGTGATTAGTACAGATTGGTAAACATTCCAGACATTTCTTAATCAAACCTTAAACTGAATACAACACTGGAAATGAACATAAAGAAGAAATAAGCATAACTGAAAGAGAAGGGAGAAAGGAGATCATATGTATATACATCATGTGTATATACTGCATAT
>JAOVYV010000045.1:13364711-13376257 GCA_025674545.1 Hassar affinis | reverse complement strand
TATGTTCCGGTTTTGTTTGTTGTTTTGCTCCTTCACTCTGTGCTGTCTTTTGCGTTTAATAGACACTGTAAATAAACACTGCACTTGTTTCCGCACTTTTGGAGTTACGGACTGATTCCTTACAACTTGAAGCTTTATTTAACAGACAAAGAAAAGATTATCAGTGTTTTCAATGATGAACTTAATTCTCATTTCATTTCATTTTACCGCTTATTCCTATTTCAGGGAGCAAGGCAGGAACAACCCTAGACAGGGCGCAAATCCATTGCATGCACACACAAACACACACACTCAGGCCACTTTAGAGACACCAATCAACCTAACATGCATGTTTTTGGACTGTGGGATGAAACTGGAGTACCTGGAGTAAACCCACGCAGGCCCGGGAAGGACATGCAGAATCCACCCAGAAAGGACCCAGACCGCCCCACCCGAGACCTTCTTGCTGTGAGGCGACAGTGCTACCCACTGAGCCACCCTGTCACCCAAACTTCATTCTGTTTGTTAAATATATATATTTTTTTATTTATGCCCACAACACACCTATATAAGGGAACCAGAGAACTCACCAGTGTGCCTGGGCAAAAATAACATATGGCTTTATTTTTGCATAATACAGTTTCCAGTAGCATTTCTTGATGCAGTGGCAGATGATGTTAAGAGACAATGATTTTCCAAAGTACTCCTGAGCCTTTGTGACTATGTCCATTGTATAACCTTTTTAGGCTTATTATAATATTATTTTTCAGAGTGTTACAGCCATTAGTTTCTAAAATGTTTATATTTAACAAGTAGAATTGTCATTTAAAACACTGAAAATTTTCTCTTTGTCCTTTTGGTCTGTTAAATAAAGGCTCAAGGCTCATGAATTTTTAGTAAGTGTCCCAACTTTCCTGGAAATGGGGTTTGTATATGAAAAGATGTGAAACGTAATTCCAAAGGAAGGTGTACTAATTTAGGGAGCAAAATCAACATGATTGTACAAGACAATCACTTCCACATTTTAGTATGTCATCTTGCTTTTGGAGTTAGCAGAGTTAGTCATGCATTCTGTTTTGTGTATTTCTTGTCCTGCACTCATCTCAGACCGTTGCATATTAGCACTTAACATAGATTTGCATTAAATTACTTTTACATTTATGGCATTTAGCAGACTACTGTTAGCAGCATACTGTTACGTGTATTAACATGTATACAACAGCAAGTATATAAGCTACAAAGAGGAATTACAATAAACATCCACTTGATGTACAGTAGTAATGTCATACTGTATACACAAGTTTCAGGATTATTAATAAGGTTTGCTCCTCAGCTAGTCATGAACAATGCTGATTCCTTCACTATAAATGAGCACAGATACACATAATATGATTTTTTTAATGATTTTTAAAAACATTTTTAAAAGGCTCATTTTTGTAGTGATACACCCTGCCACACTGCAAAAAATTGCAACAGTATTCCTGGATGGCAATGTCCTCTTTCAGCAGGATGATGCACACTGCCACACTGCAAAAATTGTTCAGGAATGGTTTGAGGAACATGACAAAGGGTTCAAGGTTTTGACTAGGCCTCCAAATTCCCCAGATCTCAATCCGATTGAGCATCAGTGGGATTTGCTGGACAAACAACTCAGATCCATGGAGGCCCCAGTTCACAACTTGCAGGACTTAAAGGATCTGCTGCTAATGTCTTGGTGCTAAATACCACAGCACATCTTCAGAGGGTTTTTGGAGTCTATGTCTCGATGGGTCAGAGCTGTTTTGATTTGTGTACATCTACACAACATATATAATATTATATAAGGTAAGTATATGGAAAAATCAATATACAGTAGTCTGCAAATTTTTGTAGTGATGCATTCTGGACTTAAAATACAATTTTTTTTCAGCTAGCAAACTAATTAGCTGAAGATGAGTTGCTTAAAATAAAATGAGATCTTTTTTTTTTCAAAAATAAAAAATAAACTTGCCTTGCCTTTTATGAATATGTTTAATTCAGGTAACAATAATACTGTGCCGAGCTGAGTATTTTCTACACCATCCTAGGTTTACTGCAATGCTGAAAGCTCTAATGAAACCAAGATAGTACTTCTAGTGATAAGAGATGGTCATGCAAGTGGCAGAGTGTGACCTCTGATAAAAACACACTGCTCTCTTGATAGCTTCCTGGTCACTACTACTTTATGTTGGAGAGAAATCAATGAATGTTGTGCAAAAAAGGGTCTGAGGGTAATTCAAAAAGAAGCACTCTTATCTACCAGTGCTCTATTCCCTGATTTACAAACTTGACAGATAATTCACAGGAGTAGAGGTTGACCTAATACCTTGAAATTGTGGTGAAAAGGGATAACTATCTAAATATGTGTACTATCAACACTGAAGGTTACATGTTGGTACATGTTATCCAAGAGGTTATTGGACAGCCACAAGTGTTACAAAAATGTGGGACACTCGTGGATATTTGATCTCTTATAACAATCATTATGGTGTTGAGCATTTGCCTTCTATTTCCATGTTGCATGGTTAGCAAGTGTACTGATAACACTACAAACTCAGATTTTTTCCCTTGCTCATCTGGCTCAAATGTCAAAATTTATCCATGATTTCACCACATTCTGGGGACCTGAAATGCCTTTCACTTTTAAATAATCTTGACTTTATGTATCTAGTCCTGTCAGGTATGATACATCACACTGGATAAATGGGACTGTTGAACAGACGGTGTGTTTAAATAGATTTGTGGTAATGTGATGCAGAGTGAATTTTTAGCATGTCACATTCATGCACTGAAATGGAGACTATTAACGAAGGCATGTTTGCTGTGTATGAGGTATTAAAAAAATGACTGTAAACATCATTCCCTGACCTAACCTTAACCATTTAACTCACACCTTGTTGCCATTTTAGGAATGCAGATTCACTCTGCTTATACTTGATGGAACTATGCAAGCTATTAAATGGAGAGGTGGACAAATAATATCTTGCCTTCAGGCTAAATGACTCAATATAATGAACCTGTATCATGGGTGTAGGTATGACTTGAAGGTTGATAAGGATAAATGCTTATGAGGTAGAATGTCTAAGCAGGGGATAAATTTGCCTATCCATGCAATCTGACAAATGAAAAATGTCTAATGTTTGGCAATGAGTGAAGTCATAGAAAATCAGCCTAGTATGTTTTAAACATTTGTAAAGGACAAGTACAAACAGAGTGTATTGGATTAGTATTTGCCTTCTTGAACATTTCCACATGTTGTACTGATACAACCTGGAGTTAAAATGGACTTAATTGTTATTATATGTTATACACCGATCAGCCATAACATTAATACCACTGACAGGTGAAGTTTGGTCAATCAGGTCTTGTAGTTGATGTGTTGAAAGCAAAAAAAATGGGCAAATGTACGGATCTGATTGACTTTGACACAGGCTAAATTGTGATGGCTAGATGACTGTGTCAGAGCATCTCCAAAACAGCAGGTTTTGTGGGGTGCTCTCAGTATGCAGTGGTTAGTACCTACCAAAAGTGGTCCAAGGAAGGACAACTGGTGATTGTGATGCTCTGGGCAATGTTCTACTGGGAAACCTTGGGTCCTGGCATTAATGTGGAAATATGAAATGTAGTACCTACCTGCAGATCAAGTACATGCCTTCATGGCAACAGTATTCCTGGATGGCAATGTCCTCTTTCAGCAGGATGATGCACACTGCCACACTGCAAAAATTGTTCAGGAATGGGTTGAGGAACATGACAAAGTGTTCAAGGTGTTGACTAGGCCTCCAAATTCCCATGATCTCAATCAGATTGAGCATCAGTGGGATTTGCTGGACAAACAACCCAGATCCATGGAGGCCCCACGTCACAATTTGCAGAACTTAAACAATCTGCTGCTAATGTCTTGGTGCTAGATACCACAGCACACCTTCAGAGGGTTTTTGGAGTCTTGAGGGGTCAGAGCTGTTTTGGTAGCACAAGGGGGACCTACACAATAATAGGGCAGGTGCTTTTAATGTTATGGCTGATTGGTGTACATCTACACAACCTATCATATAATATTGAAGTATATGGAAAAATCAATATAGTCTGCAAATTTATTTACAAATAAAAATGTAATATTTATGATTGTGTA
This sequence comes from Hassar affinis, assembly GCA_025674545.1. Classification (NCBI taxonomy): domain Eukaryota; kingdom Metazoa; phylum Chordata; class Actinopteri; order Siluriformes; family Doradidae; genus Hassar; species Hassar affinis. The sequence continues at coordinate 13,372,128 of JAOVYV010000045.1, read as the reverse complement.
AGTATTCACCCCACTGTTGTGAAACAGTCTGTTTCTGTCTGTTTCCACCAGTCATATAATTAGTTAAATAGAATCTACCTGTGTGCAATTAAAGTGTTATAGGATTTCAGTATAAATGTACCTGTTCTGGGAAGACCAGTGTTAGAGAACATTCCTAAACAGACAGCATCATGAAAACCAAGCCTAGTCAAAGACAAAAATTCTAGAAAAGTATAAAACAGTATAATAAGTATAAATATATCCCAAATTTTGAACATCCCACAGTACATCATTAAATCTATTATTTTATATGGCACAACTATGACTCTGCCTAGATGATGCCATCTGTCAAAATACAATGTTCTGTAAGGAGGGCATTAGTCACAGAAGCAAGAGGCCAAGGATAAAACTAAGGTATAAACTAAGACATTATCTTAGCTTTCAACCAATGGAAAAACCAGTTCAATGATTTAAAATGTTACCTGATTTCACCACCTATAGTCAGCATGCATTTTCCTATTTTTTTGTCAGAGTTAGACTCTAGCACTAAAAGCTATAGAATACTACAATGCTATTTAAACAATTCCACACACATGCCTTTCTCTCTCATTGTTTTTTTTTTTATATTTCTATATTATATTTCTCCTCCCACCCTCTTCCACCATCTGTCTGTGTAGCCGCTGCTGACTGTGAAATACAATATGGCTGCCAAATATAGCAGTCAGATAGATCTGCATCTATCTGAAGAGAATATCATATTTTTGGCCATGCAAACACCCACCCAGTCCCACATAGGTCTTTTGTTGAGGCAGTGAATGGGAGGAAGATCTTTTGTTGTTGGCTCAAAGGTGGTAAATGCAAGCTATGCAGCATCCCTGTAATAAGCAACTCAGACATGGAGAGACAGGTTTGTATGTATACATTTGTGTGTATGAAAGTTCACTTTGTCCTGCACCTTGTTCTGTGGTAGACTAAATTGGCGTCAGAGACATTGAGTCCTTCTTTAGAAAGAGGGTTTAGCCACGTATGCATCAAACAGAGTAGAGTCACATCAGTACAGTCATACACACACACACACACACACACACACACACACACTTATGTTCACTCCATCTGGAATGGGGCAATGTTTACACAGACTGAGAAATATGTTCCAGTCATGAATATGCATTAGTTGTTTGAAGGAAAGTCAGTGATTCTGTTAGCCCTGACAAGAGTTGGGTATAAGGAAATTTTTCAAACAAAGGTTAAACTGTGCTCTCAATGTGCATCTTTTTAACAGCAGTTCAGCAGTTAAAAACCATAAAGTCCTAAAAAAAAGAGATGTTTGTCTTTTTTCTGCCTCCAGTCTACTTTGTGTGTAAATCACAAATATTGCCTGAAATTGCGAGAATGTAATCAATTTGATTGTCGTGAAGGACAGAAAGTAGATCACAAGTGCAGGTTTGAGTTTTATTAAAAGTAGTTTATGCAGAAAAACTACACATATCAGGTAGTAATCAAAAGTAATAAACATGCAGAAGGTCAGACAATCAGCAAACTGATATATACTAGACTAAAAGATGAATAATTAAGGAAACTAGCTAGGGCCAAAACCAGAGAGACAGGTAAATAAAAGAAAAGCACGGTAACATTGAAGAACATGTGCTTTACCCTCAAGTGCCAGGCATAACTGTGTCACTGCCTCAGCTGTCATCCAGTCGTAGTAGCCCGCAACCACACACAGCTGAGTGAGGTATGTCCCCCATGTTCCTTCGCTGTCATAGCATGGCAAACAGATTGCCACTGCTTTCCTCTCTGCCGCCAGCTCTGCCTCTCTACATGTGGACATCTTGACCACTGCTGCCAGCTCTTCTGCCACTGTGCATGTGGTGCTCTCAGCCACCACTGCTGCTCTCTAGGCCACTGCTGCTAGCTCTGCCACTGCTGCTCTCTTGGCCAGCACCACTGCTCTCTCAGCTGCCACTGCTGCTCAATCTCTGGACCAAGAAGGTAGCCTCACCTGGAACCACCAAGCCACACTCTGCACTATCAGCATCCGCATTCTTTTCACCTCTTGTCTGTAAAGGATTGGAAGCTTTGCTTAATGACTACAACTCATAGCCCTGCCTCTGGACCATCCCACTTCTGGACACCAATGTTATGTCAGCCATGAAAGGTAATGCCAATGAGCCATTTCCTACACCGGCTCCTTTTAACATCACTTTATTAGGAACAAATGACAGAACCAGAGGAAGAGCAACAAAAATTATGTATAAACACACATGCAGAAATGGGAGGGGGGTCACACACAGTGATACATGTCACCCATGGTAGGTGCTCAATTCACAGTCCTAGTCATTTTTAGGCTTAATCTAAAGAATTGTGCTTTAAATAGTTTTTTTTTTAATCCATTGTGCTTGTTTTCAGGCCAGTAACCACTAAGGAATCAGAAGTCAATGATGGTAACTGTTGCAACAACATACATGTTTCCATTTTTTTCTTTCAAAATAAATTGTCTAAGGAGAAAAATAATTTTTTAACATCGCAAAGTATCAATATAAAAAAATATCAATTTCAGTATCAATTATCAATATCAATGACTGGGCTGTCTGTATAGAACAAAAACAACAAGAAAACTAATTATGCCTGTGCAAGTAGACGCTAATTCTCACAGCTTTATTCTGTTCCTTTTTATACTCAAACAATCAAAATGTTTTTTGTTACTCACATATTGATTAAATCGTCTCACATGCTCTATTAATTAATGAGACTTGATAGGTCAACCTGTGCTCCATGGCAGAACAGGTAAAAGCCTGCAAAAATTCACATGCACCTGAGCTCAGTTGCACATTCTTACAGAAAAGTTATTACAGAAATTGGTATTCAGGCCTAAGATGTAAGTAAAGAATTCTTTACTCAGACAGTTTTGCAGAATTGGAGTGGAGTTTGCAATAACTTGTTGAGTTGTTGAGATGATTTTTTTTTTTACATCGCTGTGGAGGAATGTTGGCCAACTCTTCTTTGCAGAATTGTTTTAATTTGGATATATTGGAAGGTTTTCATCATGAACCCATTTAAGGTCTTATCATACCATCTTGATTTAAGTTGACTTGGCCACTCCCACATGTTAATATTTTTTAAGCCATTCAGAGCTGGACTTTCTTGTGTGCTTCAGATCATTGTCCTGATCTATAACCCAACTGCACTTCAGCTTTAGGTCACAAACTTGACAGGTAGACATTCTCCTTCAAGATATTCTGATAGATAGCAGAATTCATGATTCCATCAAGTCCTACAGAAGCAAACCAGCCCCAGATAATCAACACTATGTTTTACTGCAGGTTTAGTGTTCTTATGGTGGAATACTATGTTAGCTTTTCACCAGATATAACAGGAGCCATGTCTTCCTAAAAGTTCTACCTTTGACTCAGGATATTAACCACAGGATATTATCCTTGTCTTGTGGGTCATCTAGATGTTTGTTTGTTTTTTGATAAATACAAGCCTTTGTGTTCTTTTTGGTCAGCAGTGACTTGCAACTTTCCTATGGATGCCATTTTGCCCAGTGTCTTTCCTATTGTGGAATCGAGTAGATTGGCCTTAACTGAGGCAAGTGAGGCCTGTAGTTAGATGTTAGTCTGGTTTCTTTTGTGACCTCCTGGATGAGTTGTTGTTGCAGTCTTGGTGAAATTTTGGTAGGCTGGTCCTTCTGGGAAAAGTTCACCACTATACCATGTTTTCTTTTTCACAGCAGTTTACATATGACAGTATTAGCCAATTCCTGTAAAGTGCACAGAAAAAAAATGTTTTACTACATTAAGGAAATCAGAGGGAATAGCACTTTAATCAGAGACACTGCTTTTGTCTTGAGAACTGACTTTACAATTATGAACAACTCTTAAAATGAGCTATTGCTGTAGCAACTGAGTCCTTTTATGGTGGGATCATTTTCATATCAAAATGATGATAACATGTAAAAAATATTGGCATTATTTTATTAATGCAACAACCCAAAATAGTGAATTGAAAGCTGATAAAAATAGATTATATTCATTGCACATATTTCAATTTCTGTAACCTTGATTTAGTATCTCTATATTATATGCACAACTACCTGTTGACACCTGGTATAAAAAATAAATTACTTTTCATGGCCTGTCAAGTCTCTTGCTCAATTCTCAATGGTAGTCGTAGCATTTTTCACCTGCATAAGCTACACAATTTCTGCCACTGTACTGTACACTGTACTAATTTAGCATGCAAAAAGTAGGATGTGCACAATCAAGTGCTATTTTATAAGCTGCTAAAAAATTATGGTGGAAGACCTATGGTTAAAATAAATAACATTTGCAGTGTTGTGATTACGAAAACTAGGACTATTCATGCTGCAATATGTTGGCTATATACTATAGGTATTTATTTCTTATTTTTTATCTATGAAATTCATTTTTCTCTTTCTTCTATGTTACATCATATTGCAGTTAACAGCACATAAAAATATAATCTGCTTCTGACGTCTCTACTCAAAAAAAACACAGAGGAATTAACTATACACAGGTTGTTTTAATAAATCAAATTATGCATCTGTGCAAGCCAGCTAGCTGTTCATCCTTACCCCATGGCTACACTGTTCAACATATCAAAAATCACTTCACAACATAAAATCAGTTGACCCATGACTTTATATACACCAAATCTGAAATGAATCTTCAGAAATACTGATATTTTAACACAAAATCCAAATTAACTCACTTCCTGTTGGCTGTAGCTACTACAATGCACTATTTGTTCATCCAGGGAAGCCCCATATGCCTATCAACTTTGGAGCATCTTTAGAGTTCAGGCACTAATTTCTCCACAAATTAACAAAAATGGATATTTCACAGGTATGCAATATATGCTCCTTTATTCAACTACCCATTTTCATTGGTTCTCATCTAGGTTAATGTTCTCTTTACTCTCTCTCTCTCTCTATCTCTGTGTGACCCTTTCAGTATTTCTTCTTCTCCTATACACAGTTTAGGCACTGGGGAGTCCAGATGGCATTGACAGGAGTGCAGCACTTTGCACGGGCCAAAATTAATAGGAATATGTTTGGACCGGGACGTTCCGTCTCTTGACAGTCATTTTGCTGGCCCCTTATGAACAGCTGAGCATATGCCGCACCATCACAGAGAGCAGGAGAGGAAAGCTAATGACTCTTTGACATGTAGGGTGATGGCCAAGAGTTATGAAGCCATTTTCTACCTAGCTGAGGATGACGCACAAGTATACGAATTGGTTTGTGTAGCATGTAGAAAACAGATTTAATAGGATAATTACTGGGTTCACTGCTGTAAGTAGATCAGATGATGTGGTGTGACATAATAAACAAAAGCTAAGAAAAATATAACTGTAGACTCATCTTTTGTTTCCATGTAAAAAATTCTAGGTCATCTTCTTAGAAAATTTGCAGAATTTTGAGCAGAACAAGCCACTGCATGCCACCCTTTCCTAATCACGCACATGCACACACACAAACACACACACACACACACACACACACACACACACACACTTGTCCTAAGCATGGTTTGAGAAATGCATACACACACACACACACACACCTGTCCTAAGCATGGTTTGAGAAATGCATACACACACACACACACACACACACACACACACACAGACAGACAGACAAACACATACACACACACATATACACACACATCTGTTTAATTATTCTTCACACTAATTGAGAGTATGGAAGAATTCAATTAGTCAAATCCACAATCTAAATACACATGCAGCAAAAGCAAGGGTTTCCAGAGTGGTTTGAGAAGCAGATGGGCTTCATTTACTGCAAATGGGCTCTTCTACTGAGGTGAGACTGCTGACATATCACCGGTAAGAGGTTCACACCAACACCCACAGCACATCATTCACATGTTAATCAGCAGGGACTTTTCTTCAAGCTCTTATTATCCACAAGCATTTGTGCCATCCCTAAAGCTTTCATCGACTGAAGTGTCAATTATTGTTCACAATAAATCCCTGCTGCTCCAGCAGACCAGGCACAACAACCTGAATGCAGATATGAGCAAAGCTTTTCTATATACAGAGCACCAATAAACATATGGAGTCACATAAGTTTGAAAATCCATAATAAACTCTTGCTCAGGGTTACCAACAAACTGCCATAAAGCTGCCATATCGTTAGTAATATTGTAATGACCCAGTCATGGTAAGATCATTACTATTTGTTGGAGGTTATTATTATATTTCTGTAAGTACACCAAGATTGATTATAGATTGTCTTTCTCTTGTACAGTACAGTAGTATGTTGCCAACATTAAAACCGCCTACCTAATATTGTGTAGGTTCCTCCTTATGCCACCGAAAACAGCTCTCACCCGCCTAGACATAGACTCCAAAAGACCTCTGAAGGTGTGCTCTGGTATCTAGCACCAAAATGGTAGCAGCAGATCCTTTAAGTCCTATAAGCAGGATGCCCATACACAGCAAGCTGTGTGTTCTGACACTTTTCTATCGTAACCAGCATTAACTTCAGCAATCTGTTCTACAGTAACTTTTCTGCAATATTGGACCAGACAGGCTAGCCTTCACTCCCCATGCACATCAGTGAAACATGGGCAACCATGACACTGTCTCTGGTTCAATGGCTGTCCTTCCTTGGGCCACTTTTAGTAGAACAGACTGTTCTTTGACAGGTGCCTTTGAAATTAGATAATCAGTGTTATTTACTTCACCTGTTATAATGTTATGGTTGATTGTTGTGTTTTTCCTATTCATTTCGAATAAATAACCTCCCTGTAAACTCATAAAAACTCAAGTGTAATATCAAGTGTAGATCATATCATCCCTGAGAAAACTGTTGTCTTCTTTGTTTTAGAGCCCTACATTAACCTACTTTCTTAATAGACAGTTGTACTTTTAAAAAATGATTCAGAATAATTTTGGTGGTTATCCCTAATTCTTGTAGAGAAATCCTTTCAGTGAAAGGGCAGAGACATTCTAAGTCTGTTGATCTCTGCAATAAATTCATAATTTCAAGGCATCAGAGGTTTTAACCACAAATTGCAGTTATGAATTTACCAAAAGCAATTGGTATGTTTTAACAGAACAGATCCCAAAATTATAGCCTTATTTGATATAAAAAGATTTTTAGGTTTTAAGGGAAAAGTCTATATTCCTTATGCATTTTCGTCCTACATGCCATTGAATTCCAGCACTCACTATTGAATTCCAGTACTCACTATTAAGTGTAAAATCAACTTTATTTAATTGACTAGATATCACAAGTGATAATTTAATCCTTTGAAATTGATCCCAATTTAATACTTATGAGTTTGACTGTAAAGCTGAAGAACTATGACATACAGTACAGGCCAAAAGTTTGGACACACCTTCTCATTCAATGCTTTTTCTTTATTTTCATGACTATTTACATTGT
>JAOVYV010000045.1:13317056-13348622 GCA_025674545.1 Hassar affinis | reverse complement strand
TTCCACACAATATCCAAATTATATTCTGATATAATAAAAGAGAAGATATGTATAAGTATTGAGATGTACATATAACATACATACAAACACATAGATACACTGAAAAATGTGAGTCCATTAATGTAGCCAGGCATTAAAGTGGGCCAAAACAACCTGGAACAGCGTTCCAGCATCTTTGATTAATAAGTAAATAAATCTGATTAGCAGTTTAATGTCAAGGAAATTAAATTTCGTGTTGGAGGCTGGAATTTTTCACTCAACAAATCAGAAAGTACACCATGGCCCTGCCCCCACACTCAACACATCCTTTTTCAGTCCATGCGTGGGTTCTTGCATGCAGACGTCAATAAAATGTCATCACAGTATTTATCATTAGCATTTAGCTAGCTACAAAAGGGTGCGAACGTAAACAGAGTTGCTTTTTTTCTGAAGTGGTAGGTAATTTCAAATGCAACATTTCAAACAGAGGTTAAACATACAAGCTGTTTTATGTGCATCTTGGCTATGTCTTGCTAGCTACTTTTTCAGTAACTGACACTTTGGCTTGCAGTCTTATATACACTCTATGTAATCCAATCTATAGTAATGCATGCGTGTGTGGGCAGTGAAGTTTGGTGCCAGTTATATGAGGAGTGCAAGTCCTGTTAACACCTTCGACTTTTTAATCATACTGCTTGTGTTCTTAACAAGTTTTAAATGAGTACCTTCTGAGTAAAAAAAATCAATAAAACATAATTATCAAATGTACTGAGAGAAGATTTATAATGTGCTCAATGTTTTGTATGGAGATGTTCAAGCTCACAGTTCTTTTATTAGACTCAAAGCTGTAACATGAACCATGCTTCCTTACTGGAGCACTTTAAAGAAGCACATCTTAGTCTAAATGATACAGTGATTATGGTACTTGTAGTAATCAGACATTAAGCTTTATATGCCTATTATTCTTCTATTTAATCAGCTTTTGAAAAGATTACCACTTACTATCCATTAGTTTACTCTATTTTGATTGAAGTATACTTAAATATGTTTTATTCCAATTGGGCTCTCCGTCTGAGTATTAACACACTATTAGGCTGAATGTAAATGAATGCTTGAAATCACTTCTAATCAAGTTTATTTTAATGGTTATGGGAAGTTAATTGTTCATCTAAGCCATCTTTTTAATTATATGTGTAATAATCTTCCCTTTAATTAAGTCCTTATCGTGTCTAAATTTGCTTGTCATATATTTTAATAGATTATATTCCTGGTTTTAAAGGACTTAAAAATTAAGACATTTTACTTGAAAAGCCATCAAATATATAGTTTTTATTTATGCATAAATTATAACATATTCAGATTCAGATTCAGAAAGCTTTATTTATCCCCGAGGGGCAATTGAAATATAGTCATTGGCCAAATGTATGTGGACATCTGATCATCACACGTATACTGTATATGCTTGTTAAGCAACCCATGGTCATTAATATGGATTTGGTCCCACCTTTACTACTACAACTGCCTCTACTCTTCTATGAAGGGTAGATTTTGGATGGTGGTTGTGTGTAGCATTAATGAGGTTGGGCAGAGATATCAAGTGAGAAGGCTTAGTGTGCAGTTCAAGTTCCAATTCATCCCAAATGTTTTCAGTGGGGATGTAGTCAGGGCTATCAAGTTTTTCCACACCACCTTTGAAAAACCATATATTTATGGTCCTCAGTTTGTGCACAGAGGCATTGTCATCCTGAACCAGGCTTGGGCCTGTATTGCATGCAGAAAAGAGAAATCATTATGCTATAGCATTGAAATTGTTTGTTTGCAAAAGGCCCACACACCATATAGTGTGATTCTAACATTTTTAAAAAGGAGATGAGAACAATGATGGGCCATAATTAATGGCAAATCAGTACAACCAAATTGTTACTAAAGCATATTTAGACAGAGAATCTCAGGACAAAATCCAAACCAATACAGATCATGTTTTAATCCAACTATTTTTATGGTGAAGAACTGCCCGTGCTTTTCTTTAGTTTAATTTAGAGGGTAGAGAGAGATGTGCTGCATGATAATATTGATTCAAAATGATTACCTGACTTTGCAGTCCTAGTAATTACAAACAGTGTCTATTATTTAAAGACCTTCAGGTGTACAACAGCAAAAAAAGGTACCCATAACAACAGCATACAAATACAAATACTGCATGTAAAGTGTCATACTCTGAGGATCCTCTTTTCCAGTTAGCATGTGGTAATTAATTAAGCAGTTGACTTTGGCTCTGCATGGTAATAAAAGGCTGTATCCCTTTATTCACTACCACCCTCTGTGGAAGATGAAGTGACAAGCAAAACCAGCTCTGGAAATCAAAGTATTCTTTCTCTCTCCTCATCACCCAATGAAATTATTTGAGTGGCTGTGAGTAACTTCAAAGTGCATGAGCAGGGCACTTTTTCAATTTCAGATAAGGCCCCCTGAGCTGAATGTGGACTGCTGGAATTGTAAAAGTTCACATCTTAATTGATGTGAGCAGGTGAATTGTGAAGTGAAGAACTCATCTACAGGGACCTCATCTCCTACCCTCATTTTTCTCTAATCATATAATCGAAATTTGACTCATAGTCCGCAGCCTGGGAGAACAGCTACCCATAATGCTTTTCCTCCAGTGGGAGACCTACCCAGCTTGTATTGAGACACATTTTTTAAACAAAGTTGTACTGTCTGTTTCATTGATTTGTTTTGTTTAGGGTATTATTATCACTTGTGTGTGTGCCTGTGTGCCTGTATGTGTAGCTGGTAGTTGCATGTGTGCATGGGTGCATTTGATCTTGAACGAATCATTAAATATTAGCTTTCCCACTTTCTTCACAATTAATTCTTTGCCAGCATCTCCCACAATAACAAAGAATAAAGTTATTTTGTTCACATTACCCAGAAGATGCTGTTTGGCTTTCTCACTCTTGGTAAGAAATGGTAAGAAAACCGCCTCTGCATATTCCTACATATTTCTGGCTGTTAAGTAATTGAAAGCTGTTTGCACTATGGCTTTAACAAAATACCACTGACAACTAAAAGCAAAAAGGCTAACAAGTATATAGTTTGCAGCTATAATAATAAAACTATCCAAAACGAGCCTTATAATGCAATGAATGAAATGATCTTACCAAAGGCATTTTCTACTTCTGCTTATGGGATGGTAATGCAGTCCAGAAACAGATGCTCATCAAATATATTTAATTCAAAGATCTGGTGATCTTATCACATTTTGTCACAAAAGCATAAGCAAATTCAACTAAGATTGTTTTTCCATGTCCTCTGAATGACTTACACGATCAGCCATAACATGAAAACCACTGACAGGTGAAGTAATGACACTGATTATCTTTTTACAATGACATCTGTCAAGGGGTGGGATATATTAGGCAGTGAATAACAGTGATTACTCAAAGTTGATGTGCTGGAAGTGAGAAAAATGAGCAAGCATAAAGAACTGAGCAACTTTGACAAGGGCCAAATTGTGATGTCTAGACAACTGGGTCAGAGCATCTTGTGGGGTGTTCCCAGTATACAGCGGTTAGTACCCACCAAATGCAGTCCACAAAAGGGCATCAGGAGAACCGGTGGCAGTGTCAGCCAACACTGTAAAAAATATTCCTTTTACAGTTTTTCAACAGTAAACTTTATAGTTTTTCCTTGTATTTCAAAGTAATAATAACTTATAATAATATTACAATTACAATAATAAACTGCTTATTCAAATGTTTCATGTAATTATAAAAAATCTGTATAATTGGCATACATTAAATGTCAGTTTCTAAACAGCTTTTATATGAGACTTTTAACAAAACTAACCATAAAAATACAGTATTTTTATTATTTCTTCTCAACACTTACTAAATTAACTCTGACAGTTAATTTAAACTTGGGCTTATAATTATAATTATATTGGGTGTATAATTATAAAGATAATTACTGTATTTTTATGTTTTTACAGACATTTTCTGGTATCTCACCTGCCAGACAATTACCATTATTTACAGGTTTTTATTTTTTTTTTCAGTGTATGTTAAAGATCATTACTATTTTTTACAGATATTTTCCAGTACCCCTGGTGTTTCTTTACAGTGAAGTCTCACTGATGTGCACATTCGTACTGATCCCACAGAAGAGCTACTGTAGTTGCTGAAAAGGTTTATACTGGCTATTTGACACATACCACCTATCTAAACATTGTTTCAGACCAAGAACACCCCTTCACCACCAGTGGTATTCCCTAATGGTAATGGCTTTTTTCAGCAGGATAACACTAACACTAAATGTTCAGGAATGGATTGAGAAACATGACAAAGGGTTCAGGGTGATGACTTGGCTTCCAAAATCCCCATATCTCAATCCAATCAAACATCTATGAACTGTACTGGACAAACAAGTCCAATCCGTGAAGACCCATTCTTGAAACTTACAAGATGTAAAGAATCTGTCACTAATGTCTTGGTGTCCAATACCACAACACACCTTCTGAGCTCTTGTGGAGTCCATGCCTTGATGGGTTAGAGCTGTTTTGGTGGCACAAGGGAGGACTACACAATATTAGGCAGGTGGATTTAATGTTATGGCTGATACATATTATCATTGCAATAAATAAATAAGTAAATGTTTACATTAAAAACTAAGTAAATAATTGCATATTTCTGAGCCACACTGCATGAACAAACAGGTGTTTCCATTAAAGTAGCTGGTGAATATATGTATGTATTTACTACATCTGTATGTGTGAGAGATACTATATATTTTTTACTAGACATTACTATCTTTCTTATAGTTACAAAAATAAAAATAAATGACCACTAGCTCTGTGTCCAAGATACCAATTCCATTTCTCACAGCCAGAATCTGCTGGAGTAAACCATGGCAGAACACTTACAGATGTCTTAAAATAGCAACCGCTCTGTGTGGATCCTGTCCAAAACACAGAGAACAAAATTTCCTGAAGGCATTGCAAAATTCTTCACTCACTTCCTGTTCTTAGCTAACTACCTATTGTAAAGAACATGGTTAGCATGTGTTCATTTTAACAAAATATACTTTTTGGTATTTCAGTGTTTTTGAGAATATAACTGGAGCTGCTACAGATATAATTGGATTCAGGAAAAGGGTCTTTGCTATGGACATCACTAGAACAGGAAGGCTAGAGGTAAGCTCCCTAGGAGGATTAAAAAATGACCCAGAAACATCCACATAATGAAACTGGCATAAAATTAAAAACTATTTGGAGAAATTGCCTCATAGAAGCAAATTTCTTTAAAGAGACGTGTCATTCAAAGTGTGTATTAGGTACAGATCTTATATGACTTAACTACTATCCATCCACTAACGAGAGGTACAGTTCAACAAAAACACAGGCAATGTTATTTGTAGTAGCACAGGTCCTAAATACATGACTCAAATACTGAGAAAATAGTCTTTTCTTAAATACTTTTCTTAAATGCATCAAACAACTTTCATTATGAGAAAACATTTAGTTTATGCCTAGAATGAGTAACAAATCTATATAATCAAACTGACTATCTGGCTTAAACAATGCCCACTAGCTTTCTTTATTCTTGGTCACTAACCTCCATCAAACCTGCTTTGTCAGTCCATTCAAGGTCACAGCCTCCCTCTTCTGTTTTAAAAAGTTATTTTAAACGTTATTTAACATTATTTGTTTTATTTAAACTTTAAATTCTTCTCATCTGACTGGCCTTTGGAGGAGCTGCTGCCTTTACAAAAAAGTTTCCTATATCCATCTACAGGTAGATTATTAATATTGAGTTATGATCAAATAAAGAGAGATCAAGCCATCTATTCACGAGTGCCCTAAATACTGCAGTGTTTAATACATAAACTGTTTAATTGGCTTTTTCAGTAGGTTAACTTTATGTTCATTAATCATCAGGTTTCCTCACTAGCATAATGCAATTACCACTAGTGCATCAATGAGTTTTCATTTTGGTTAATTAATTTTTGTAACAGACATTCAAATATGGTATTTTATTTTTTCCTGTGTTGAAAAGACACTCACCTTTAGACTGCCTTCTCCAGAGCCCTTCTCCCTCACACACGGCATGTTCAGTATCTTAGTAAAGCGGTGCAGAGCTATAGGTGCTCAGGGTCGGCAGCGGCGCCTCCCCCAGGTCCTAGTGCCTCAACTTTCATTACCTCTTCAGTATGGAGACAGATAGCACAGTGCAAAAAAAAAGAATAAATAACGCATGTTTTTTAGAGGGGGCTAGAGAACATTTAAGGGTGGCTCCCTAAAACAGGTCTAGCGACGCCACTGTTCTCTGCAAGCAGTTGATATGAAATTGTTACTTATACAGTATCTTATACAGTAGTTTAGAGAGTATGTACTGCAGATAGGTAAGGATAGCTGAGTGGTAGCATAAACCCAGCTAGAAAATAAAAAAAAATTATTGCGATTTCAAAATTGTAATTTAATTTGTAAACATATTAATATTGAAATATATTAAAAAATAATAAATACATAGCCTCATAATCAATAAATACATAATAATAATAAATACACATTCCAAGAAAAAGTTGGTATAGGAAAATTCTTTGAGCTGGTAATGAGATAAAGTAATTAAATAATAGTGTGATTTGAAACTATTGATTACATTATAATCATTTTAATTGTAATTGTAATGATTACAATCAGGAAGCAGTATGCAGGAAATCCTAGTCCTTTAAAGATAGGCCATGGATCACCAGTTAACATTCATTCATTTAATCATTATCTTAACCGCTTATTCCTATTTCAGGGTCAAACAGGAACAACCCTAGACAGGGCACCAATCCATCGTAGGGCACACACACACACACACACACACACACACACACACTCACGCACACACTACCAGTTAACATAATAAATATATATATGTTATTCCACAATACAATTAAAGATTCATGAAATCTTCTTTCAGTGTGTAAAGGGCATGGGAACAAGCTTAATTTGAATAATCTTTCTCTCTCTGTTCCCTCAGATGGCACTGCATCAAGAAATATCATTCATCAATAAGTAATATAAATGGGTTCAGGATTACATTGACAAACCTTTGTCAATAAGTACAATACATCCACAAATGTCATATAAAACTTTACTGTGCCAAAAGGAAGCAATATGCTAACCATGTACATAAGCACCACCAACTTCTCTGGGCTCAGAGGCACCTGGAAATCTGTACTGTATTCAGATGAATAAGTATTTCAGATCTTTAATTCATTCATTTATTGGAAAAAATGGACAATGCGTCCCCCACTGCATCCTCCACTCCTCCTCCAACTTTTTTATATATGTGGCAAGTATCAAAATTATAATTAATGTTTATTTTGGAAAAAAAAACAATACAATTCATGAGGTAAAACATCAAATAATGTGCTGGTGTGTTGTTTCTGATGTAATACAGGTCAAAGCAGTGGTGTAGTCTAGTTTATTGTAGAGGGTATACTTTGACGATTCACCCTGTATACACCCATCCCAGAACAACACCCCATAAGCACAACCACACTCGCTAACTCATACAGTACATGCAGATATGGATATGTGTTATTAACAACTTATAATAAGCAACACAAGACTTTAACAGCCAATTACATTTACACCTGGGAAGATATGGATGTTTTTCTACCATTTTACTGTTAATTACAATCCCTTGTGATTTCACATAGCTGGAGGAGACAGTGTTACTAGCTTAGTAAGAGTAGCTAGTGAGTTAGCTAGATTTCACTGTAAAACCGCTAAACACTGACTGATGTTGAGAGCCCTCACAACTAGCTAGCTTCATGGCAGTATTGTAAATATAACTCAATACACATACCAACAATCCCCTGGTGGTGCAGTAATATTTACAGATACTTGCCTCTTTCACTTACCAGTAAAATTAGCAGCAGTCACCTTTAGTTTACATAAACTAAGCCATTAGACGGTTCTGTGTCTTAAGTATTTCCCAATGACTCTTTGGAATCAGCAAGTGGGTTGTGTCCCTGGAGCCCATCTTTGATAACCAAAAAATAGGGGTGGGTGAATAGCACATCAGGCTGGAGTCATTGACCATCAATAACTTCCATTTGGCCATAGGGGAACCAGAGAGTCTCGTCACGCAACTACTCCAGAGGGAAATCCCCAGCAGAAAATTGCCAGAGGGCAAGGACAGAATCCCCTCTCCCCTGTCATTGTATGACATGGCACAGATGATGACAGATCTAGCAGCTCCTTCCCCGGCAGCCCCACCTCTTTCTCTTTATACCACTTAGCAGGACCCCTCCATGCATAACCCGGCTGTTAACATGTCAAACTCCTTCCAACTGGTACCTAGAATAAGCAGATGGGGACCACTTGTGAATAGTTAAATTATGCAAATCAGCACTGTCACAAACATTCCAAAATTGACCGCTACATTACTCTGGAATGAAGAATTACTCTTTGCAATGTGCCATGCTACTCTAATTTAAATTGGTGAATGGATGGCTTTAATTAAACTTATATACAATTCTGGACATCATTTTGTTGTCCATATGAAGTAAGAAATTGGTGAAGTTATTAGTTAATAAACTGACAGTGACACTTTTGTTATTTTTTTAAGTTTGTAATTCTAACTCGGTAGTCAGTTACTAGTTGATATATTTGGAGAAGGCACACGTTACTCTCCAGTTGCAATGTGCCACGCTACTCTAAATTGGTCAATGGATGGCTTTAATTAAACTTCTAGGCAATTCCAGATGTCATTTTGTTGTCCATCTGAAGGAAGAAATTGGTGAAGTTATTAGTTAATAGCACGCGCACACCACTACTCTAGTCAGGCGCAATGTTACACTAGTGTATTGTGAAATGTTGGAGTCAGTCCTGGAAGGGAAATTTTTATTTAGCTCAAATGAAAATGGTTCAATTGATCGAACGGCGGGGAGAGTTCCACTTCCTCCAAAGCAGCTGTGCTTATTGGTCCAAGTGTCCCGCAACCAAGTATTAGTTCCAGTTGTGTCACAGTGTCCGGTTCTGGTAAACACCAGTCCACTTTGCCATCTCTCCTTCAACTGAAAAAGATCAAATTATCAGATGATAGTCGTGACACCATTACCAATGCCATTGCACTTTGGGTTGCAAAAGACTGCAGGGCACTGAATGTGGGTACTGACGATGGCCTGCAAAATGTGATTCGGGTAGCTGCATCAGAGGACACATACTGTTTTCCATTGAGGCATGTGCTGAAGATGATGACCTGTATGCCGCTGAGAAGGCCGGTGTGAGCCAGAGCTGCTCACTTTATAGTTCTCACAGCAAACTACTGGACATCATCTTCTAACAACAGCTACCTGGGAATTATTGCACATTTTGTTGATGATGGTTGTGCTCTGTGGTATTGGAAGTCAGACACACAACTGTCAGACATTTTGCACAGGCTTGTGCTGAGCAGTTTGAGCAAGCTGCGCGAGAGTGGGGAATTGCTGATCATGTCACCATGTTTTGGCACCAACAATGCACATAACATGGTTTCAGCAGCTGAGCGCATGGCATTTCATCATTTGCCATGTAGTGCCCATAGACTGCAACTGTCCATTAATAAGGGATTCCAGGATGTGCTGTTGATGATGAATAAGTGCCGCAAAATTGTGGGTCATTTTAAGTATAGGTTCACTGAATTCACATCAACTGAAGCAGAAGCAGACAACAGCAAAGAAGCTGGTGCTCAAGCAGGATGTATCCACACATTGGAACTCTACACTTGAAAAGGTTAACCGTCTGTTGGATCTTAAGGAAGCTGCCACAGCCACACTGGTAATTCCTGTTTACAATGTCACCATGTTCAGAGAATCTGAGTTTGAGAAACTGGCAAAACTTGCAAGTTTGTTTCAGCCAATGAAGGATGCTATGGAGGCAGTATTATGTGACATGTTTGGTGGTTTTGCCGACTCCGCACAACTTGATGTTAATGACACCATCAGATGATGTGGATGATGACCCACAGTGTGTTGAGAAATTCAAACAAGCATCATTATTATAATAGCCAAGTATGCATCAGCACTTGATCCAACATTCTAGTTGTTAAAGTTTCTTCCTCGACCAGAGAAGGATGAACTGTGGATCTCTCTATGTCAACTGCTTAACACTGCAGTTCTGCTGACAACAACAACTGATACAAATGTCCATGGACAAGAAAATGCTGCCATGGTTAGTGACCAGCATGTCATGAAGAAGAGCCTGCTGGAAGTCGACACTTCGGATTCAGATGATGACTATAACAATGGAAGAACATCTTGTAGAGGTGCAGTGTATGATGAAGTTCTGTGATATATGGCAGAACCACAAGTTGTTGTCACCACAGACCCACGTGAGTGGTGGAATGGGCGTTCCGCTAGCTTCCCACAGTTGTAATTATTCACCACAAAGTTCCTTGGCACTCCAGCTACTACAGTCCCGTGTGAGAGACTTTTTGCTGTGGCTGGTGACAGTGTGAGCTTCTCTGTGAGCTTCGCTGTTGCCCCAAAATGTCAACAAACACATTTGTTTATCAGGCTGGCTGAGAAAATAAGAGTTGCTTAAATTTTACTGTGTCACTCCGACTTTCCATGTGAAATGTTAAATGACTTGTAGTAACTATAGCTCGCACTTTGTGAACTTTTTTGTTCCTTTTTTAACCAAATATACTTAAATACAGTGCCTTCCAAAAGTATTCATACACCTTGAACTTTTCCACATTGTTTCATATTACATCCACAAACTTAAATGTATTTTATTGGGATTGATCAACACAAAGTAGAAAGTAACTGTGAAGTGTGTCATGATGGCAGAGAAGACGGCAGGGAGTGCAGGAAGCTGGCAGTTTTTATTGGGATGAAGACAGATAGCTAAACTGAGCAGAGCTCAGAACCAAAGTGGCTGAGATAAACAGTATGGTGCCAAAAATCAGTGAGCATCTGGTAGAGCAACAGGCAAAACACAAAACAGAGTAGATAAACAGGCCAGTGTCAAAGCAGCAAGCATAACCAGAGCAAAAGGGCAGAGCAAAAACAGAGTACATAACATGCCAGAGTCAAAATATGGGGTGGCAAACAAAAGTATGATAAATGCTCCTAAACAGGCAGCAACAATATAACTTTGCGAGGAAGTGGAGTGGCCGAAGGGTGTTGATAATCTGAGAGAGTAATTAGTGGAATTACGCTCAGGTGTGCGCTTTACAGTTCCAGGGATGACGAACGCAGTAGTGTGATGCGTGATGATGTCGACCGCAAGGAGTGTTGGGAGTTGGAGTGGGGAAGAGCCACTGGTGTCTGCATGACAAAGTGAAAAGAAAATTACGTTGTTTTCAAAATTTTTAATAAATAAATATCTGATGTGTGATTTGTATTCAGTCCCCCTGTACTCTGATACCCTTAAATAAAATCTAGTGTGACCAATTGCCTTTAGAAGTCACCTAAATAGTAAATAGAGTCCACCTGTGTGTAATTTATTCTCAGTATAACTACAGCTGTTCTGTGAAGGGCTCAGAGGATTTTAGTTAACATTAGTAAACATTAGTTAACAAACAGCATCAAGAAAACCAAGGAACACACCAGACAGGTCAGGGATAAAGTTGTGGAGAAGTGTAAAGCAGGGTTGTGTTATAAAAAAGCTATGAACATTTCACAGAGCACTGTTCAGTCCAAAAATGGAAGTATGGCACAACTGCAAACCTAACAAGACATGGCCGTCCACCTAAACGAACAGCCCAGGCAAGGAGAGCACTAATTAGAGAAGTAGCCAAGAGGCCCTTGGTCACTCTGGAGAAGCTGCAGAACTCCACAGCTCAGGTGGGAGAATCTTTCCACAGGGCAACTAGTAGTCGTGTACTCCACAAATCTGGCCATCATGGAAGAGTGGCAAGAAGAAAGCTGTTCCCATTTGCAGTTTTCTACAAGCCATGTAGGGGACACAGCAAACACGTGGAAGGTGTTTGGGTCACATGAGACCAAAGTTGAACTTTTTGGCCAAAATTAAAACCCTATGTGTAACAGAAAACTAACACAGCACATCACCCTGAACACACCATCCCCATTGTGAAACATGGTGGTGGAAGCATCATGCTGTGGGGATGCATTTCTTCAGCAGGGACAGGGAAGCTGGTCAGAGTTTATGGGAAGATGGATGGAACTAAATACAGGGCAATCCTGGAGGAAAACCTGCTAGAGGCTGCAAAAGACTTGAGAGCGGGGCAGAGGTTCACCTTCCAGCAGGACAACGACCCTAAACATTCAGCCAGAGCTACAATGGAATGGGTTAGATCAAAGCATATTCATGTGTTAGAATGGCCCAGTCAAAGTCCACTGTTCACAGACACTCTCCATCCAATCTGTCTGTCTGAATCTGTTTTTGCAAAGAAGAATGGGCAAACATTTCAGCCTGTAGATGTACAAAGCTAGTAGAGATATACCCCAAAAGACTTGCTGCTGTAATTGCAGCGAAAAGTGGTCCTACAAAGAACTGACTCAGGGGGGCTGAATACAAATGCATACCATACTTTTCAGATTTTTATTTATTAAAAAAATTGAAAACTATGTATCATTTTCTATAATTTTCAAGCGTCACAATTACTTGCTACTTTGTTTTGGTCTATGACATAAAATCACAATAAAATACATTGAAATTTGTAGGTATAATGTGAAAAAATGTGGAAAAGTTCAAGGGATGTGAATACTTTTGCAAGGCACTGTATATAAATATGTGTGGTGTGGTGCTTAAACTGCTGACAACTGGTCGAAGTGTGACAAACTGTGACAAAGATCACAGATGGAAATCAAGCCTGCCCCAATAAAAGCAGCATACAGAAGCAGTCTTCGACTTTACCTGCTCCAGCTTCGATGCAAAACTAATAAGAAGGTGCAAAGTTCTCTCATCCCTTAGGACTGAAAAGGATTGAATCATTGAAAATCGCTGAGCCAGAAGGCCCAAGGATTCTGCATGAGTATCAGGGTTTCGTCTCTCTGATCGCAGCTGTATGTTGAGATGCTGCAATGAGGTGCATGGTGTTATGCAGGCATTTTGAGTCCAGCTTTCCAGCCAGAGTAAGATTTAAATTTCCTTTTGTTTATATGCTTAAAATTGGTGTTGATTTTAGTTTTCTGTCCTCTTCTTCAATTTAATTCTAGATTATTTTTACTATTGTACAGTTCTTTATCAAATTAGCTTATATCATCTCTCGAATTAGCTCATATCAGTCTTCAGATTTGAGACTAACATTGTTAATATAAATAACAATAATAATAATTATAATAATAACTAAAATGTAATCATTAACAGAATATAATTTTCGTCTGAAAAATGGTGGTGCCCTGAATTTTTTATTATTCTTGTTTTTGATATAAATCCTTATTTTGCTATTTCTGCTTCACACTGTTTTAATGCCATAATACTGACAACATAAAAAATGAGCATAAAGATTTATAGCAGCATGGGTATCCAATATAAACAAAGCTAAATAAAGTCCCATCATGCCCCTGACTGTTTAATATGTAGAAGGTTAATAAGTTCAGCATCAATATTGTAATCGGTCTGGAAAAAAATGGTATTTGTGCATCCTTAGTAATTATGGTGGTTGGTACAATAACCTCTGATACTCTAATTTAACATTGTTAAACTGGTTTAGTTTTATAAAGCATGTCAGGAAGTAAACAAGAAGTATTTATATTTTCATGCGAATTATCAACTTTCTGTTTCTGATCCATATTTAATACTATACTGAAACTGGTCATTTCTAACACTGTGCGGAGGATGTAAAAGGATGGTACTGCACAGAGAAAGCAAATATAAAACACATTATACACTATATACTACATGCTACACGATAAATATCAGTGGGACAAAACACAATAAGGACAACACTGGCATTTTGATTCAAAGGGGATGAAAGGAATCAAAATGTCCAAGCCTGTAGCTGGGTATTTATTCACGTTCTGTTTCATTGTGGTGCTTATCAGAAGCAATAATGTACAACAAGCTGCTGTTTGCCTCCAACTCATTTCCTTTCTGGCCTTCTTGATAAAGCAGTGAAGCGAAGAGACTGTCCTTGCCCAACTATGAATGTGTAAATATTTGTATTCATGGAAAAATTAATAAACAAAAGTCATGGTTTTGTTCTGTCTTACTCTTACATTGTTCTATGCTTTGAGTGGGGTGAAACTTTGGATAAAATTAATTCTTGCTTTTATTATTCTTGTAGCCCAGCAAAGCAATGTTGCTCATTTTGTTTCAATTTCATTGGTTCTCCCACTCAAAGGATTTTAAATGAAGTAGGTTTAACAATATGCAGTGGATCGCCTTGGGGAGAATTTTCTGCATACTTGCTTCACCAATGCACTAGTAATTCCTGATCTGAATCCCTTCACATCATATAACTCTTTTAGGAACTATTGTGAACAAACAGTAAAAGTCAGTGGTCAGAGTTCCTGTAACTTAGCAGATAGGAATTAAAATGTCTTCAGTGATTTGCAGTTACTTTTACAGTTAATCATTAATCACAAATCAATTGTCAATGTGCACTGAAATGTACATCATATATTCGTATGTTGAAGTTTTTTTTTTTTATCCATCTATTATTTGGAACTTGCATTGGATTACTTCCGGCTACCAATTTATCACTGTTCGTGGTATCTGATATTCGTTCTCTTTGCCTTGTTAATTAATAGCAATATTAAATAAAGAGACCAATTCTAAATATACTGCATAATATCTGGGGTTCAGAGAGGAAACATTTGTTTTCCCCTCTTGTGTTTTTACTTACAAAGTGTAATAAAACATGCCACTAGCAGTCAGAACCACTTTTGTCACCGTACAGACTTCAGACTTCACACTTCAGAGGAGTTAGATTACCTGCTTGAGGCAGCATGTACTGGAAGCCCTTAGTATTTACAAGCATAAAAATATTGTAATAAAAAAAGCTGAAAATTATACAATTCCCAAGTAATGAGTATTGTTTCTTTTAGAAAAATATCAGCAAGGCATGAATAACTTTTCTGCACCTCCAAAAAGGGAAAAAAAAAAATTAAACTATTTGTACAATTTACAAAATCAATCATAGAATTGATTCTAGCTATATTTGACACCAAAGGTTTACATATACCTAGGCTGAAGATATTCAATCTCAGTTTTTCACAGCTCCGCACATTTCATGTTACCATATATTTTTGGACAAATCAGTGACATCTATGTTCACATCAGATGTCATTCTGAAATGAGACTGAGACAATCAGACACATGTATTTTTGCTTTAACTCACTAAATAAGAATTCCAGTTCATCAAATGTTTACAAAGACTAGCAGATTGTCTGTTTAAACAATGTGGAAGATTCCAGAAGTTAATGTAATGACATCTGACTGGTCAATTGTTATAATTAGGAGTTCATTTGGAGTGCTCCTGTGTCTGCATACAAGAAAACCATTAAAAAGCATGCCTTTTTCACAAAGAAGTAAAGAGAGCTTTGATATGTAAAGATTTAACTGGCAGTATAAGACTTTAAATTAAATAAATGATCTTAATGTTAGGGGTCGTGCTGTGCTTCCGGCAGCATAGCTCTCCTGCCAGAAGAGAACTCCAGTCCCCAGCAGACCCCAGGGCAATTTGGCATGATGAGAGACACCTGTTTTTGAGGTATTTAAAGAGCCCCTTGGCCCAGTGCTCTTGTCACACCTTCAGTAAGATATTGGTCTCTCTTATTGTAGAAGAGAGATCATGGGGTAGGACTTCGGTCTGAGATAATCTAGCAGGGACTGTTTAGTATCTCTTCCTCTACCTTCTAATTCGAGCACTATGCTCTGAGCTTCATTTTTTCATATGCTACGGCATCTAATTAATGATTTCACTTTCGTAGAGGTGAGAATATGGTGTAGGGCTTAGAGTCAGAGGTAATCTGTTAAGAATTCTTGCCTCTCTCTTCCCCTGCCTACTAATTTGAGCACAATCCAATTCCCATTAAATGCTACGGTGCCAATTTAAGTCTACACGCTGCTTGCACTCTCCACGCCTTCTCAGATTCATTTAGGAGGCGCACTCTTTAGTTTTTTTGTTAGGCTATTTCATTTCATGATTTTTCCCCCAACATTTTTTGACAAAATATATCTCCTGTGTTTGAGCTTATTCCCTTTTCTTGTTTGTGTTTGTTTTAACCCCATTCCCTCATTATTTTTCCTTATTTCTCCCTTTAACCCCACACTTGGATCCAACCATCCAGGCCCCCATAACACTTAAATAGAATGTGTTACGTCTGTCTTTGAATGTCTTTTCTGCTCTTTTTCATTATGCCACATTATGATATATAATGATAAATTGTAATATGGCTTAAGTGATCCATAAAGTGAGCAATCAAGATTAAATCCTCAGTTGCTTTTGATACCATCAGATGAATAACATTTTTTCTTGAATTTGTAGCTTGCATTTAGTGATGTCAGGACACAAACTTGTAAATACAGGCAACTGAGAAATCACTGTCATAGACCATAGCAGGGGCTAAATCAGACAACATAAAAAAATTAAGCAAAAATATCCACAAACAAGGGTCACAAGCAGAAAACACGGATTAGAGAAAGAGGGCACTAAGGCTGTTTGCCAATATCAAGGACATTTCCTTGGTAGAATAGGTCATTTAGAGGCTAGGTAGGACTCCTTATTGGTATTTGGAGAACACCACAATGAAACTAGTGAGTGTGCAGATATGTGCCACTGAAAATGACCTTCCTTCTTTTTATCCACACCTTCCTATTATGTTTTCTTATTTTAAATAATGTACTGTTCAATCCTATTTTATCAAAAGGGTTACTGCCTTCAATTGCTACAGTATGTGTAGATGGGGTTTGGGGTAAGTTCAGAACTCAGAAAGCATATTTAGGCATCATTGACAGTTCTCTGAATTGAAGCATGTAGTCACTGGTCAGCTCTGAATGATCCTATTGTAAAACAGCCAGTGTGTAATTATACATGTTATTATGTACAATGGGATTTCATCCTGACACAAAGGAAAAGGAGGGTAAAAATAGACAAACTAATCAAAGGCTTAACAAAGAACACAAGCAGTGATGAAATAATCAGGTCACACACAAATGACAAGACAGGGTCAGAGACAAGACTAACTAGTCAAAAGCAAGTCAAATCATAAAAGCATATTATGTGAATTCAAAACAAACAGTAAAAGCAGCACTTATCATGCTGGGGAACACATTGTATGTTGTTGTATGCAGTGACAGCTATTGTCACTATTAGTTATGATACAGGATGGAAGGCCTAAACGTTTTACTATTATAATTTTATATAGTTTTCAGTTTCCACAATAAAACTATTAGGGCAGAACATAATACCATTAGATGTGTTTCATATTTTTATATGTAGGTAGTACAATGACATGGGACAAATTATTATGCTACAAATACTCATTAAAAGGCATTAAAGTCTGTTGGGCTCCTCCAAATAACAACAATAAACATGGTAGATTTCATTTACTTTCAAGTAAAAAGTCATTTTAAAGCACAAAACATGGCTTGTCATTTGTTTGTGTAATTTTGACTCTGCCTGAATACTGTAAGTTTAGTCTAGGTACCTTAATGTACTTTGTCTGAATGCTTGTTTTTGTATTTAATATGCCCTGATCACTACTGGTGTGTTTTTAATATAAGGGAAAACAGGCTTAGAAAATTATCCTATATGGAGACCAAACTTAAGGGGCATTTCACTATTTGTAATCACTTGACATGACTGTCAATAATACACTATAATATAATAGTCTAATGCAAAAATATAATAATAGAATAATATCAAGTGTTACCTAACACACTATAATCATGCGTAAGACTACTGTCAGGGCTAGAAAGAAATCAACCCTTCTTGCTGCTACATACCATTCTAATTAACTTCAAATCATTAAATCAGTAAATAAGCTGATGTGGATACCAAAAGTTAAACATATTTTGATGCATTTTATGTTTGAAAAAATATTGGCCCCTACCAGCCCATTTATACCAGGCAGCCCATCTAGTATGCAATCTGTTATTCTTTAGCTCCCCCACAGGACCTTTGTTTTGTTTGTTTGTTTGTTTTTTTTTATCCTCATCCTTTTTATATCAGTAGATATGGGGACTTCTCAAATAACTAGCACAAAGATTGCAGGTGGTAATTTTAAGACTTAAACTATCTAAAAGTACAAATTTGGAAACAAGAATTTCCTAATTTAAATGATGTCATACAGTATGGCTTTTAGACATGAAATAAATTAAATTTAATTCACAATTACTCACAATAAATTCATAAGATGTATTACTAGGATATCAAAAAGTAAACACACATCAAACAGTAAACACACAGCCATGTAAACACATCAGTATTACAAAACCCCATGACAGATCTTGACAGTTGTACAGTGTATCTCACCTAAACAACAGACATTTCAAGACAAAGAAAGCAATAGAACTTATATTTCTTTACCAGTGTAATGCAATATTGATCAGGGCTCAAATAATGC
Source organism: Hassar affinis (assembly GCA_025674545.1). Classification (NCBI taxonomy): domain Eukaryota; kingdom Metazoa; phylum Chordata; class Actinopteri; order Siluriformes; family Doradidae; genus Hassar; species Hassar affinis. The sequence goes on along the minus strand of JAOVYV010000045.1, from coordinate 13,330,130 downwards.
ATAAATTCTGGTGCCAGATAGAATATTACCAGTATATATAGTAGGATTTGTTTGAAACACACACACACACACACACATACACACAGACCTTTGCAGATTCTGCATGTCTGTTGCCTGCTATAAGCATTTGTCATTGTCAGTTGATGATGGTTTTTTGTCATGTTCATTCTCCTGTGGATGTCTCACTTCAGTAACTCAAAGGCTATAAAAATGGAGCAGCTGCTTTGATTGATGACTAGACTCTCACAAAATGTAAATTAAAGATGAGAATAATTGGCTCTTAAGTGCATGGACTTCATGCTGCCACAATGAGAAGGGTGGGCATCGGTCTGTCACACAGCCTGCATTCCTGAGTCATTCCCTGCTGGTAAATACAAGTACTGAGTGAAAGCTTCAGAAAGGGTTTACATGTGACAAACTGAATATTAGATATAAAGGCACTTTAGAGTTTAGCATCTGTATTGGGAAAAACTTTGACATTTCTCTCATGCCTTTAGCAATATGTAATCTCAGCCAACTGTGGTCCTCATGCCATAGATCTACAAGATGAACAAGTTGTTTTATTCTGTCAAAACATCTTTCTGAAAAGACATATTATGTTTAATGCTTTTCAGCTAAAATGATTTGAATATTTTGAAGGCATGAATGCATCGTCTGTCTCTGCATGGCCTGCCTTTCACCTGAGCTCATCCTCCCATTTTACTGTCTCTTCTAATACATTAGAGTACTGCAATATCCTGTTTCATTCTGTGTAGAGACCACTGTGCAACCACATCCAAATGTTCCACACAATTGTTACAATCCATTATGGCTTCACCCTGAGTCTAGAGGATTGGGCCATCTGTTCACATTCATTTATGCTATGCATCCAGGTTGGCCTTTATAGTGAGACCTGCTGTAGAGCAGTAAATCTGCATCATTTTAATGAACAGCTCCACTCAGAAACTCACTCTCTTATGCCTCCTTATACATCAAGAAGTCTATGTTCAAGGGAAGGTTTTCATTATGGCAATGTGTGTGACCATGGCTGACCACCCAGATTTAGTGGAACACATAAATAGACTGTGAACTTGGGCAAAGCTGTACTGAATGGAACAGCTGCAGTGAATAAAAACACTGGGAAGATAATTTGGTAATAGTGAGGCAAATGTTGTTTGCACTTTACTCTGTTAAGCAGAAATTTCTTTTTTAGCATTTTTCTAGTTATTGGTTATATACAGTTGATGATTTCTATACATCTATCCAGGTATGTGTTATGGTACAATATGATCCGATTCTCAATTCTTGTAACTTACTCTTACATTTACTGGTCTGTCTTTACAATGACTTACCTATGTGGACCTCATGATAAAGTTCTCATTTCCAGTTTCCATGGCAAACATTTGTTTACAGTAGACTTTGGCAGCTTTACAAGAAAATGAACTTTAATTTAATTACTGTCATGAAGCAGGCAGTGCTTCTCTGCATTTAGGTTTTATTTAAACCAATGTAACAAACAAAACAAAAAAGTAAAATACTACATGTGAAGCAGGCTGTAGTCTATAGTACATTACATTTACATTTACATTTATGACATTTAGCAGACACTCTTATCCAGAGCACCTTACAAGAGTGCTTAGTCATTAACTTGGAATATCCTATGTTGAGCTACGATACTGCTAGAATTTTAGCCATGTACTACCTATTAAACGTTATAAGTCCCAGAATCCCAGTATTCCTAAGCTACAAAAAAACAGCGAAGAAAAAGACATAGGCAATACAATAACTGCTATAACTGCAGTAATGGCTTTGAGTTAGTGCTCATTCAAGTGCTCTCGAAAGAGGTGGGTCTTCAGTTGGCGTTTGAAGGCAGCGACCAACTCCGCTGTTTGGACACTCAGGGGGAGTTCATTCCACCACCTTGGTGCCAGGACAGAGAAAAGTCTGGATGCTTGTCTCCTATGTGTCCTGGATGACGGTGGGTCGAGTCAAGCCGTACTTGAGGCACGAAGGGCTCTTTGTACACTTCGAGCTTTGACCATTGCCATCATTAACTAAAACAGCATTAATTAAACCAGACAGATAATAAAGGTTTGAAATTGTTACAGAGACAATGCTGGAATAAGACTTTGCAAAGAAACAGAGAGACTATGAAATATTTAAGGAAGTTGTGTGATTGCTTCATTTGTAATTAATTTAACAAAGTAGTGTGGTTGTTTCATTTGTAATCAGGTAAGTTTAAGAGTTGGGATATGTGCTTAATTGTTTTTGTGAGGGTTATATGAGGAACAACTCCCTGTTACTGATATTAAAATGTCTTTCTGTGGGTGTTTATTTGAGATGTATGCTGTGGGACACATCTTGGCTATAGTGCCTTAGGGTTATGACGGCTCCCACTCCCTCTTCAGATGTTGTGAAACTTGGTTCAGGCTCTTTTAGAATAATGGCTGAGGTGAATTCTTGTTAAAGGGTACCGATCTGTTTGCATAATCTATAGTACTTTCTTTTATATTCCTGTCAGGCGTGATATGAGGGGGATTGAAAGGAGAATGAAATTTTGAATGAATCTTCCATAGAAAACTGAAAATTCTAGGAGTGTCTGTAAGTGACACTCCCCTGTGATTTAGGTTATAGCACAGGAAGTTGTGTTGAGACATGTGGAACTCATACTAGTCTTCTTTGACTTTTGACTACAGCTTGCTTAGTATTGGAGGAGAATAATATGTAATCAGTGTAGGAAATTTTTGTAAGTGTATTTTTGAAGCATGTCCTTGAATATCTAGGTCTAGAACACTTGTATGACAGGGAGGCATTTACCAGTCTATAAGGCATTACAAGTTATTGATAGTGACCCAAGATTGTACTAAAGGCTGACGCCATCTCAGATTTGAGCTAGGTTGTAAACTCTTTAAAAAGTAAGCTTAACTCCTAGTTCAAATCAGAGAACAAAGGCTTAGAATAGTCACAGACCCAATGCTGGAATGAGACTTTGCAAAGTAACACAGAGGGTCTGGATCTGTGATTCACACTTCAGGGACCTTGGAGTGCATATTACGTAGAATTACACTAAAGCTTTTCAAAGCTCCCTATCTTCACCTAGTCTTAAACAATTTTAAATTGGCATTTGATTTTTGTGAATTAAATCAACACACTTCTATAAAACTGGATCTTTTGGCAGAGAAGGTTATAGTGGTTTGCTTAGTCTCCTGCTAACATAATGTCAGTAGTGTTAAAAAGGGAAATGTTAACACGGCTTGTAGCAGAGTGAAGAACCACACTTGTTCTTGTACTAAGGAAAAGTAATATAAATAAGGTATAAACTACTTTTGTGCTTGGAAAAGACAGTCGTTATTTTTTTCAGGCCATTATGTACATAAGTGTATGCTGTAGTAACATTTATCACAATGAAATCAGGTGTTCATAATCTTGTTTTATTGTGTTTTTTTTTTTTGTAGGTGAGCATGGTCCCCACAAAGGTCTTAGTACTGAACTCATTAAACCACATACTCAGCTGCCACATACACATACTCAATATTACTTTAATGGTATTATAGCTGTTTAAGAAAATCTTCAGTAAGAACTGTAAATTTACCAGATAAAAATAAGCTATGAACACTGGAAATGTGTGGAGGTGGAATGTGTGGAGGTGGAATGTAATGTAACATACAATGCTATCCAAGCAATGTACAATGCTATCCAAGTGCATATGGTTTCACAGTCAGTTTATATAAAGGCCTGCCTTCATTCAAAAAAGTTATTGTTCTCCTCCCTGGATTTGGCACAGTCCCACACCTGGACTTGTCAACATCTAGACAATTATACTGATGAACATTTATTTTTAGATCTCTATTTTCTTCCAATATGTAAGTTAATTATAACTGCTTAAATAACATGCAATTTAAGCCTTTGATTGCAAGTGTGATTCAGAATTGCATTTTCCATCCAAAATATTCTCCATCTATACCACCAACCTCTAAAAATACTCCACTCTCCTTCAATACTATTCACGCTATTGAAGCTTTAATAATAGGTTTCAGATAACCAGGTGTGATGTGTGATAAATCTAAATGTTCCTACTTTGTGTCTGACAAGGCTTTCAGGAACTTCAATTATGTAAGCCTAATTCATAAACAGTCCCTGCAAAAATCTGTGTTCAATAAATGTGTTTTACTAAGAGACTATGGAGATTAAGGACCACGCAAGATCCACTATATCCAATGTAGACCATAATGCATATACATAACACTTTTTCTTCATAATAGAACACATGAATTGCAAGAAATATATGCAATTTGTCAAAGTATAAGCTCTGGTACTTTCATAATTTGTTGATTGTGCTATAGCTGCCTCTAAGGTGCATATTACCAAGCTCTTGAGAATCGCTTTTATGAGCAAGTTAAATTGACCACAATAAAATCTGAACATTATTTTACTGGCAAAGAGTCCATACGCCCTTGGTTGTTGTGGTAGAGCTTAGAAAAAAATAAAGGATGGAGATAGTTGTCTATAACATGCAATTGAGTTGCTTATAATCAGAATCAAAATGGATAAAATGAATAGCATTTCATTTGTAAGTGTCTTGCAGCATCCCCCACTATACATATACAATGCAACACATAAAAAGCATGTAAAAATAATATGTATTAAAATAAAGGAAATAAAAACATTCATAATAAAAATACTACACTAATAATGTTACATCATGACTGCCAGAGGGCACCAGATTGGCCCTGTGGGAGGCTACTTCCTGACTGCATTTCCCACAGGGCATTGCACAATCAGGCACACCTGCTGGCGGCCATCTTTGATTACCAATCAAACCGCCCTGAGGAGTATAAAGGACCCTCAATTTAACTCCTCAGGGTGGATCCATGTACGAATTACCCTAATTTTACGCTGTCTCACAGATCCTTGCCTGCATTGTACCAAGCTAAGTTTTTGTTCTTGTTTGCTTCTAGTCTTGTCTTTTGTTTGTCACTTTTTTCTCCTCACCTAGTTCTCACTTTGTTTTTGTTTACCTTTTTCAGATTTGTGTTCCAGAGCGTGGAGTGTCCCTCATCTCCCTACTACAGTTTTGGACTATCTTCTGAGCGTTTGCCTTTTGTGTTTTGTTTTCCCCCCTCTACACTCTGAGGTCTTTTTGGTTGATACTTTGGACACTGACTATTTCTGTTTATTTAATATTGCCATTCGGCTTCACCATCATTGTACAGCTGCACAAAATAAAATATATCTGCACTTGACTCCGCTTAGTGTGGGATCCTTACAGGTTGATCCACCACCATGGAGTCAGCAGATACATATTACATATACATACAGTTGCAGCAGGCCATTTTGCTCGGCACGCAGCAACTGGAGGAGATCCATGCCACCGCACGTGATTGGGAGGTTAACCAACAGCATAGGGAAGCTGCTCCCACACCAGCAACCCACATTGTCAGCGTGCTCCTGGAGTGTTACCATGGCAGGCTGGAGGGTTGTAAGGGATTCCTACTCCAGTGTGAATTATACTTCACGCTACATGACCAGCTGTTGGACCCTCATTCCTATCTCCATTTTATAGAATTATAGTTTGCCAGAGATCCCGGCTGCGGAGGTCGAGCCCATGCTCCTGGGACCCCTGCATCTCTCCATGAACGAGAAGAAGAGAGGAGCCAAGCTGTGACTCTGTTTCTACTGCAGGGAACGAGATCATGCTGTAGCCACATGTCCTGTTAAGCCTGTTCACACTGGTGGTTCTTCGTCGACAAGAAGGGAGGCGGCCCTAGGCCCTGCATTGACTATAGAGGGTTGAAAAAGGTCACTGACCGATACCCTTATCCACTTCCACTCATCCCCACAGCCCTCGAGCAGCTAAGAGGCGCTACAATCTTCACAAAACTGGGTCTATGTAGTGCCTACAACTTGGTCTGTATTAAAGAGGGGGACAAGTGGAAGACAGCTTTTAGCACAACTACGGGTCATTATGAATACTTGTTCATGCCATATGGCTTAGCCTCAGTGCCTAGTGTGTTCCAGAACTTTGTTAATGAGATTTTTAGAGACCTGCTCAGAAAATCTGTTATTGTGTACATAGACGACATCTTAATATATTCACCTGATCTCTCCTCCCATGTTCGCCAGGTCCGAGAAGTTCTTCATCGGCTCCCAACCTGATCCAGGTCAACCCTTTATTGTAGAAGTGGATGCCTCATCCCAAGGCATAGGAGCTGTACTGTCACAGCACCATGGCACACCAGCCAAACTCCACCCAGTGGCCTTCTTCTCGAAGAAGCTCTCCCCAGCTGAACCGAATTACAATGTAGAGGACCAAGAGCTGCTAGCCATCAAAATAACTCTCAATGAATGGAGGCACTGGTTAGAGGGGGCCAAACATCTGGTGTGCATCTTTACAGATCACAAGAACCTGGAGTACCTAAGAGCTGCTAAACGCTTAGACTCGCACCAAGCCAGATAGGCCCTATTCTTTACATGTTTTAACTTTGTCCTGTCTTATCGCCCAGGTTCCAAAAATGGAAAGGCTGACGCCTTATCTTGCTTGTACAAGCCTGACTCGACCATCTCAGACCCTGAGCCCATATTTCCAGAGGAGAAGCTCATACATGCCATTACCTGCAGGTAAACTATTTGTTCCATCTTCTCTCTGAAATTCTCATTTCTTGGGCTCATGCTATGCCTGGACCAGGTCATCCCGGAAACCGAAGGACCTTAGAACTTATTCAAACTAAGTACTAAGAATATCTTCAGCATAACAGTAGCGCTGCTGAATTTGCTGCCTGATGATGCAACCCCAATTCCAATGAAGTTAGGACATCCCTGCTTATTCCAGCAAGACAATGCCAAGCCACATTCTGCACATTACAACAGCATGGCTTTGTAGAAAGAGTGCAGGTACTAGACTGGCCTGCCTTCAGTCCAGACCTGTCTCCCATTGAAAATGTGTGGCGTATTATGAAGTGCAAAATATGACAATGGAGACCCCGGACTGTTGAGCAACTGAAGTTGTACATCAAGCAAGAATGGGAAAGAATTCCACCTACAAAGCTTCATCAATTAGTGTCCTTTTTTTCCAAATGCTTATTGAGTGTTGTTAAAAGGAAAGGTAATGTAACACAGTTGTAAACATCCCCCTGTCCCAACTCTTTTGGAATGTGTTGCAGGCATCACATTCAAAATGAGTGAATATTTGAAAAAAACAATAAAGTTTATCCGTTTGAACATTAAATAGCTTGTCTATGTAGGGTATTCAATTGAATATGGGTTAAAAAGGATTTCCAAATCATCTTTTTCTGATTTTATTTATGTTTTACACAACGTCCCAACTTCATTGGAATTGGGGTTGTATTACCAAAAGGGAACATATATAAATTGACTAACAGCAAAGCACTGGGAAACACCATGAGAGCAGTGAGAGAAATCTTAACCTATAACAAAAAATATTGTCTGTCAAAAGTAAGACTGGAACCAGGGTATGTTAGAGTAGGTATGTTGTGGGAAGCTGTGTCAAAAGCAGCAGAAAAAATATGTCCAGCAAAACAAATATGGTTAGCTGCAACCAACCATCATCTGTAACCTTGATGAGTGCGGTTTTAGTACTATGGTTTATCCTAAACATAGACTGAAACTCCTCGAACAGGTCATTGGACGCTACGTGTTCTATGAGCCAAGCTGCTACTACATGCTTGTGTAGCAGGTTAGAAATGGGTTTGTAATTACTGAGCTCTTCAGGGTCAAGCCCTGGCTTTTGTAAGAACTAAAATGCAGCCAGTTTCAAGATAGGGGAATCATAGCCACAACTAAGTGAAGCATAGCAAGCCTTTGTTTCTGAAAGGACATAGTATAGGATGGCACATTTTGACTAAAGGAGTAGGCACAGGATCCAGCTGGCATGTGGTAGCTATAAAACTCTCCTCTATAGCTATAAAAGTATGTGTGAAAGAAAACTGCCCTTTAACTAGGGGGTGAGGGGAAAGACACCTCTGTATTAGGAAGGAAGATTGCTGATAGTTTCTATTTTGTCATTAGAAAACTTCAGACAGGAACGTTCTACCAAATGATTCAGGGACAATTGTTACAAGGTCATAACAGTTTATTGAAGTGGTGCATAATGTTGCCTCAATAAGCATATATTCATTCATCTTCAGCAATTATTGAGGTCCAGGTTGCAGTTGGGGCCTATCATGGAAATGTGCCACACAGGAATGCACCCTGAGTGTTGCTATTTAACAAAAGGGAAAAAAATCTAGTCTTTGCTAAATGTACATCATGAATTGAGACAATTCTTCCACTACATGTCAGCATTTTGAGGTAAAGCTGTTCTTTTCATTTTTTTCACCTTAGGGAAGTCATCAGGACAGGGGATTTCTGCTCTTAAGTTTATTATGTGACAAGATGATTTTTTGTCTTGTTAACTACAAGTGAGGGAGTAAGAAAGAGAAATTTTGATGAGAGAGCAATCTTGTTTTATGAATGTTCCACAACAAAAGTTGTGTTCTTTGATAAATTTAAAAAATGGGCAGCTGCTTTAGGTAGAAAAGGAATAAAACATGTTGATCAATGCCATAGTGGAAACCTCATGCATCACACCACTCCACTGTTGCTTATTTTCATATCACAGCACTCCTGATCACGTTTTATTCCTTATTTAATGGAGTTGAAATATTTTGAGGTAGTCTTCAGAAGGTCATCACTGCATTCTAAATAATGTCTCACTGTGTGTGAGTGAGTGTGGGCCGTTCTGCCTATTGTTCTGAGATTACTAAATAAAGTTATGTGGTGTCTTTTGTTGTGGATGATGCAAAGTAGTTGAGGTAAAGAAGCTCTGCTGACACCGTCTTCTTCTTTGCAAAGGAATTTATTAATACAAATATCAAATAATAACAGAATCAGACAAGTATCGATTACAAGCTTTGTGCACAGCTTGGAGAGCACTGTAGCCAGAATGTACTCTGAATTTTGCAGCTTTAAGAAAGTCCTTATATAGGCCAGAGTCGGACTCTTGGCATCATTCTGTCTGGTCTAAGTCACTTAGAAAGCCTCGATGTATAAATTCTGCTTTGTTCAAAAATCACCACCATATGCTTTACATTTGATTGTCAAGAGGCCCCTTCCTGTATAGGCCCCCAAACTCAAGAAATGCAAAACCAAATGGCCTCAGGCACTCCGAATGTCATGACTATACCTGATTATGATTAATTACCAGAGAGGCCTCAAGGACCTTTTGTGCATTACACTGAAGTCCAGATACTACAGTTACTCTGTTAAAGGAGCAACTGGTGTGGAAAATGGCTTCTTCATGTGACCCCGCCCCCACAATGTCACAATAAGGATACAGAATATAGCCTAATAATATATGAGACGGATTGAGAGAGCATAAAAACAAGGTACAGACCAAGAACAGAAACCATATTAATAGCAATAATTGTGCAAACCTGTAAATGTAATTAAGATATGTTAATGTAACAAGTCTGTTGTTTCTGAGAAAAACAAGTTGTATCCCATGTTGTTCAGTAAAGTTAGATCTGATCTAGTATTAAAATGTGTGAGTTAAGTGTTGAAAGAGATGTATGTGGGTGGATGAAGATAACAATTCTTGATGTTATTTTAAGATCATTAGATGTTCAGGGCTTGATTGAGGCAGAGGAAGTGAAATTGTTCCCCTTTCATCTTTTATTTTTTCTCTGATCTGTGTAGGTCTAAAATACTTTTAGATATTTTAATGTGTAGAGATTTAAAGTGCTGGAATTTACAGTTTACATAGTCCTTAGAATATGTCATATTGGATTTGTTTCACATTCATCAAAGGAAAAAAACAGACCATGTTTAAAGCTCGTGTCTATGTCTACAGTGCTCACATACAAATTTAATTCATAATAGTCAGTTGTAGTAGAACAATGATTTATAATCCTACTTTCCGGTGTCACCCAGATGATGATTCATTGACATTTGAGTCTGATTCCTCCTGGCACCTCCTCCTCATGCTGGTCACACACTGCTGTGGGATGGGATCCCATTCTTCAACCAGAATTTGTCAGCCAATGCGGTTGTGTTGGTCACTCTGGCAGGAAAAGCACGCCCAAGCTGATCCCACAAGTGTTGAGGTTGAGGTCAGGACTGCTGGCAGGCCATTCCATCCTCTCCACTCCCAAATTCTGTAGGTAGTCTGATAAACCCCACTCTGTGGGGGGCGAGCGTTGCTTTGTCATCTTGGAGGATAGAGTTCAGTCCCAGACTGTGGAGATATGGGATTGCCACTGGTTGCAGAATTTCCTCTCGATATCTCTCTGTATTGAGATTGCCTCCAATGATGACAAGCCTTATTTTTCCAGTGAGGGAGATGCTGCCCCACACCATCACACTGCCTCCACCAAAAGATGTTACTCCATTGGTGCAGCAATCAGCATAGTGTTCTCTGCATCTTCTCCACACTTTGATCTTACGATCCAACTACCATAGACAGAATCTGGACTCATCGCTGAGCATAACGTTCCTCCACATTTTCAGGTTCTAGTGCGTGTGTTGCCGACACCAGCGCAGACAGGCCTGATGGTGACGGGTAGTCATGGCAAGCCTCCTGGCAACCCGATGAGACCAGATATCGGCAATCAGGCACCTGATTGACTGCACCTGAGGGTACCAGAAGCTCAAAACAATAGCAACAGCAAAATAATGTCTTTGGCAATGGCAGAGAAGATTTGGCACATTTTTCATGGGTGCAACCCACATTCTCAGCTCTACTGCTCATCCCACAAATGCATGTTCCTTACAAATGTGGCACCATTTAAAAGGGAAATCAACAGGCTTTACAATGGTAGAAGATTTATTGCCAATAAGCATTGTTGCAACAAAGAAATAATCTACCACACACAAATTACCTTACTTTTTTTGCTATGTTTAGTCTGGTATCAACAAAAATGCTAAATCAGTTAAAATAGCCATGTTTTCACATTATTGAACTATACCTCAACATGCTCACAGCAGATGACTAATTGGTGTGCTCCTTTATACGTTTTCACCATATTGATGAACGTAATTACTCAAGTAATTATATCACTGCTATGCAAATAAAATTGAATTGATTTGAAAAATGCCCCCAGTGATAAACATAAAGATGCTCAGTGATGTAATCACTAATAAAGATGCTCAGTGACTAATAAAACACAAAGAAATACTATTTGAATGATCTTTGAACTAAGGTCCAATAGCAAGTTGAGTATAACTACATAATAAAAGCAGCCCTCAAAGAAATAAAATGCATTGCTCCTTTTGGCAGTCAGGTTGATACCCATCTGCTATATCCTGAGCTAGCTTGCCCTTACATATGACCCCATTACAATTTGTAATATAATCTAGACCCAGGCTGGCTTGCTTGCTGCCAGAGGCCGATGCGCATGAGCTGACAGCAGTTCACAGAGTAATAACTGCCATGTTCCACTGATCTAGTTAGAGTGAGCACTGAGCATGCTATACACATTAACATGATCATTGTTTGCATTATAGTCCCAGGATCCGTGTTTGTTTGTGGGTTTTATTTTATTTAGTTTTTCCCTAAGGAGTCAGGAGGCAATAGGGATGCTCAAAATGCTTAAATCCACATAGGCTTGAGAAGTGATGCTGCAGCCCCTCCCCTGTGGTCCACAAAAAAAGAATGACATCACATTTTTACATTCGTCACCTCTCTACTTATAGCATCTTTTCAACATACTTGCTAATTTGTGCCCAAAATTAAAAATGGATGAAAGTGATGAAGAGAGGATGGCACCAGGTTGGAGTCAGAAGGACTAGAGAATTTGATGTAAAGACCCTTAGACATTATGAGAATTTAAACCTACTGTGAATTAAATTAATCTTTTATTTACTAGGTAGGTTTACATCCACTGTACTTGTACCAGTATAATCCAGCAAGGTGTTTGTATGCAGTGGCATATGTAATAGTCTATTATGTAAATCACTCCTTTGTTCAAACTCTTCTCAACCATCTTCTCACCCTTGGTCTTAAGGTGTTTATACATGTAGTTCCCTTGGTCTGGACCAAAGAAGAAAATTATACATTGTTACATTTTTGTCCTTGTTTGCTTAGCATTCACACTCATAAATTTGCAATCAAGTGACATATGATGCACATATGACGTATATGGACTTCGTGCACTTATGGGGGTTGTGTATATCTGGTGGTATTTTTACCAATTGGAAACACAGCAAGAGCTGGTAAAATGGACAAAGGAGTCAAAACAGAACCATAGCAGCACTGCAATGAATTCTGTTGTCTCGCAATGTCTTGTGACATCATGTCCTATGTTTGGTTCATTTAGATGACTTTGGTTTTGTATTGTGTTCACACTTCAAACAAACCCATGCCAGAATTGGTTTAGAAATGGACTGAGACCCACCTGCTCCAGTGTTCACATTTACACCAATGAACCACAGTAACAGAGCAATCACACTAGGGTTCATTTTAATCAAACCAAAGTATAAGCAAGTATAAACATACACTTATGGACACTATTTATGGAACATTGTAATGTTTTCCCTACTCCCAACATACCTGGTGAGCTAAATAAAAGCCCTTCCTGAGTATAAGGTAGTACTTAAATTACAAATTAATTCGTAAATTTAAGAGAATGCTGACCAATTCATAACTCAGTACTTCTTAACTTGAAAGTCACATACAAATCTACCCAAAAAATGACAGAAGGCACTAGAGAAAAAAAGCCTTACTGAAGTGCTGGTTCTATGCACAGCAACAGCACATTTACAAAAATATTAAAATAGAAATTCATGAAAATGTTTATTTTGTAAAATGTAATTGCATTGTGTTCATTACATCCAATGCAAACAAAAATCACATCTAGTAGCTTGAATTATATACTTAATATGTACCTTAAAATTAAAATTAACTTCAGCTGACCCTATCATGGTGTAGTGGGTCACGTTACAGCCTCCTTCTATGAAAGGCATAAGTTCGAGTCTAAGCATAAATGCATATATGCATATATTTAATATTATTTGTTGATGTACCGGGGTTAGACAATGAAACTGAAACACCTGTCATTTTAGACCACAATAATTTATTAGTATGGTGTAGGGCCTCCTTTT
>JAOVYV010000045.1:13295989-13308553 GCA_025674545.1 Hassar affinis | reverse complement strand
AGTCTACCATGTGCATTTTTGTGTTTTGTTGGTGTTGAACTGAGTTGTTGTATTCCCCACTGTGTTAAAATAAGTATATCTGCACTTGACTCCAGCCTGTGTGGGATCTTTACAACAACAGGGAGGCTATCCACTGGAAAGAGAAATGAAGAAGTGAAATCATTGCTGTAGTAATCAGAAAATACTGTTATTTATAAAACATCAAAGTGCCAATATGAATAATAATCAGGATTTGGAAAAATGTATGCTTATACTCCGCTTTTAAAATGGGTGCATATATTTTCAGCTTCATATGTGCCCTGTCTTGAGAATTCAGCCACTGCAGGGCAGCACTCTTTCCTGGAACTGTTTGGAATCCGGGAACTGCTTTGGGTAGATGTCGCAGTTCAAGCAGAATCAATTACATCAGTAACTCTCTCGAATGAAGACAGTAGCATGGAATCCACCCTTCTATGCCATGCTTGTGGCTATTCAAACATGTGCTGTTGCTCCTTCTCTTTTCTGTCTAACACTCTATATGTGGAACTCTCCTCCCCTTCCAAGGCATTTCCAAAAATGTCCTCTAACTGACAGCCTGTCTCTCTGATCTTCTGCTTTTTCATCATCATTTCCAGCCTGTCTATTCCATCTTTCACTTCTTCACCAGTCTGTCTTTCCTCCCTCATATTTTCTCTCATTTCAGTGACCACTCTTCTACATCTGTCCTCCTTCCATTTATTTCTCTCCTTGCCTCCTCCATTACCAGAAGTGGTCAGTGTGATGTGATAAAGGGAATGAGGAAAGACATTATATGATTAAAAATACTAGGGCTGTTATTGCATGGCAGCTGTTCCACTGTTTTCCTCTCCCTTTTTATACACATTTTTCCCAATATTTTCCAACAGCAGGAGGTACCAAATTATTATATATCATTATCTTTATTAGTTATTATTGATAATTATTATATTAATTAGTTATAGTTCTAATATCTATGTATTGTTTAAAAAACAATGCACAGAATCTTTAACCATTTATGGTAACATTTAATGTTCTGAGACAAAGGAGTTTTTGTGTCATTTACATTAGGCATGGCCAGATGTTGGTCTATTTTGAACAGCTACTACATCAGCCACTAACTAACTTTCAGGAACTGAAGAGATGGAGATTAGCATGGGAGTGCTGAAAATTTCAGAGACTGTGGGGAAATTAATACTTTTTCACAGAAGTCAAAGGGAAGAGTGTTTGATTTGCAAAAATCTGTTATGGTGATGAAAGGTTATGTTATGATGACAGGCCTGTTATCTCAACATCAGCAGTTTATTTTGTGCCAAGAAATTACAGGCAAATGCCATGTGGTTATGGGGTTGCTCAGCTCATTGCCTAGCACAGAAAACCATTCATGGGTGGTGACTTTATTAAACATTGCTGCACTAAGGTTGCCAAGATAGCATGCCCAGAGAAAACTCAAGATTTCAACAATGTCAGTATGTCCTGAAAAACAGATGTCTGTCAAATACTTGTAAGTCAAATACTTGTCACCAAAGCTAGTGTAATAGAGATTTATTTAATTGTACAACCCCAATTCCAATGAAGTTGGGACATTGTGTAAAACATAAATAAAAACAGAATAAGATGATTTTCAACCCATATTCTATTGAATACACTATAAAGACAAGATATTTAATGTTCGAGAGGATAAACTTTATTGTTTTTTTGCAAATATTCACTCATTTTGAATTTGATGCCTGCAACATGTTCCAAAACAGTTGGGACAGGGGCAACAAAAGACTGGGAAAGTTGAAAAATGCTCAAAAAAACACCAGTTTGGAACATTCCACAGGTGAACAGGTCAATTGGAAACAGGTGATTGTCATGATTGGGTATAAAGGGAGCATTCCCGAAAGGCTCAGACATTCACAAGCAAGGATGGGACGAAGTTCACCACTTTATGAACAACTGCCCGTGACCTTCGATCCCTCAGATGGCACTGCATTAAAAACCAACATCATTCTGTAATGGTTATTTTGCCACATGGGCTCAGGAACACTTCAGAAAACCATTGTCAGTGAACACAGTTTGTCACAAAGTGGAAAAGTGTCCTGTGGTCTGACAAGTCCACATTTCAAAAATGTTTTTGGAAATTATTCACATTGTGTCCTCGGGGCCAAAAAGGAAAAGGACTGTCCGGATTGTTATCAGTGCAAAGTTCAAAAGCCAGCATCTCTGATGGTATGGGGGTGTGTTAGTGCCCATGGCATGGGTAACTTGCACATCTGTGAAGGAAACATTAATGCTGAAAGGTACATACAGGATTTGGAGCGACATATGCTGCCATCCAGGCAACGTCTTTTTCAGGGATGTCCCTGCTTATTTCAGCAAGACAATGCCAAGCCACATTCTGCATGTTTCAACAGCATGGCTTTGTAGTAAAAGAGTGCGGGTACTAGACTGGCCTGCCTACAGTCCAGACCTGTCTCCCATTGAAAATGCGTGGGACATTATGACGCGCGAAAATACGACACCGGAGACCCCGGACTGTTGAGCAACTGAAATTGCACATCAAGCAAGAATGGGAAAGAATTCCACCTACAAAGTTTCAACAATTAGTGCCCTCAGTTTCCAAACGTTTATTGAGTGTTGTTAAAAGGAAAGGTGATGTAACACAGTGGTTAACATGTCCCTGTCCCAACTGGAACATTTGCAGGCATCAAATTCAAAATTAGTGAATATTTGCAAAAAAACAATAAAGTTTAAAAAATATCTAAAAACTAAATATCTTGTCTTTGTAGTGTATTCAGTTGAATACGGGTTGAAAAGCATTTGCAAATCATCGTATTCGGTTTTTATTTATGTTTTACACAACATCACAGCTTCATTGAAAGTTAAACTTAAACTTCATTTAACGCAAGCTCAGATGCTACAGGACACTTTTGGAGTTTTTTGGTAGGAAGTTGACTACAACTTTTGCATCAATGGAGGTGATGCTGTGTATAAATGCACTGTATTATCCACCAAGATGCACTGTGTGCCAAGGCAGTCCAAGCTCAGTGATGTGATGAATGTTGTGGTGAAAACTATCAGCCTAATTCGACCATGAACACTCCATCACAGAGAGTTCCAGTCCTTCTTATCTGAAGTCAGTGCTGAATACAGAGATGTAATCTACCACTTTGATGTGAGATGGCTCAGTTGCAGCTCTGTGCTGTAGCACTTTCCTTGACATGTGAAATTGACCACTTTTTGAAAAAGAAAGGCTGTCCTCTTTATGAACCGAGTGACCCTGTATGGATGGCAGACCTGGCTCTTTTTGTCAATCTGACAAGCCAGCTAACCACATTGAACAAGAGACTGCAAGGCAAACACCAGCTTGTGGCCCAACTGTACACACAACCGAAAGCAATTTGTTTGATACAACTATGCAACTTCAGCATGGCACACTTCCCTTCACAGTTCGCATTTGGAAAAGGCTGCTTTCCATAATGCCAAGCTGTCTATTAAACCAGGTGCAATATGTGAAGTGAAAACAGAACTGCTGTTCTCATCATCAGGGATTTAAAAATTAGTATTCGATGAGTTAACCAAACCAATTACTTAATAAATGTAATAAATGAAGTTTAATAAAACGATGTCACACAAGCCATAGCCTATTTGATGTGCTCACTCTGTAGTCCTTTCTTTTTAGCATTGTATTTCTACATTGTTTACAATTACATTATGAGTAACACATTTACGAAATTATGGCCGCTTCAAACAGCCATTTTCTGTCCTTGTCTGCCTTGAAGTTAGATGTGTATTTGTGTTTATATTTGCATTTAATAATGACATACAATGTACATTCATTAAGATTACT
Source organism: Hassar affinis (assembly GCA_025674545.1). NCBI lineage: Eukaryota > Metazoa > Chordata > Actinopteri > Siluriformes > Doradidae > Hassar > Hassar affinis. Next base: position 13,304,724 of record JAOVYV010000045.1, on the reverse strand, counting down.
TGGATACTTTCAAATGTTATTAGCCCAACTGAGTGATAAGGATTTGCAATGCATTTGCCTGTGGAAAGCTGAGCTCTTGCCCTAATTTAGCTGCTTAGACATACAGTACATGCAGCTTTGGTTTGCCACAGTTTTCAACTATCCTGACAAACCTGTCAAAAAATAAATACATGCCTGACAAACCCATTCCCTCTGTAATTTACTCCAACCATCATATTATATTTTTAAATACCATTTATTATATTTATAAATATGTTTTTTTTTCTTATTTATGTCTTCCAAATATCATATATACTTGTGGGTGCTCTGACTCTGACTGCTGATGTCAGCCTTTCTCCTATGTGCCTCCATGAATGCTGACAGATGCTTGTTGCAAACAAAGTAGCAATAGGATTTCGACCATCCTGTCTGAGGTATTGGAAAGGCAGCATAAGATCTAAAAGTTGCTGCTAAATGCATTTTGCTTTAACGAAAATATTATTTTGTTAAACATTTTTTATGAAGTAACCTAAAGAACATTCAATACATTCAAATACAGTTTCAGTCAGTTTAGTCATTGAGGGGTCTAAACAAAGGTTGGGTGGATATTCTGGGATTTAAAGGGAGAAAGAGGTAAAAGTGATCAAAGGCTGCTTCTGTATGAATATATTTCATTTTACTCAGCAAGGTCCATGGTGACTAACCTTCTTTACAGTTGCTTTAAAAGGGTGCAAATTAGAAAGAGATTTTTTAAATGAGTAAGATTATTATGTTTGAAAAAATAGAAAAGCCAAACTATATTTTAATCAGAATTTTTATACCATATGAACCTAAAAGAAAGTATATACAGAGAACCCAAACAGAAGGAAATCCTCACAGATTGCACCATATCCTGTGTAGTGGCAAGGAGGTGTAGGTGTAGTGTGTAGGAAACGTGATTATTTGACATCATATGTACACACAGTGCTAACACATCTAACAGATCCTGCTCACCGACTGATCCTACTAAGGTAAGACATACAAAACATTTATGCACAATAGACTGCTAGTACATGTTATTTTTTTTCTTATTAATTGAATTCAATTGGTTTCCCTGCTGTCAAATGTCAGCTGTGTTTGGAGACAGCTAATGAGATGCAAGTAGCTTAATATCACAGAGACACTAGGTAATTACTACAAATTAAAGTGCCAGCAATGTGTCAAAATTCAAATGGTATGTATGAAATTGGTCTATATTATATGTCAGAAGAAATACAGATTAAATAAAATTAATAGAAGCTTGCAAAATTATAGATTTTGTTTAACATATATAAAATGCTTTTAATATAATTTTTATTTTAAGTTGGTAAGTCACAATTCTGAGCACATAATATGCTATTTTTTTATAGACTGACATGATGGCACATTGTCACTTCCTTGGATTGGTCCTACTGGTGGCTATAGGGATTTTTGCCTCTTTGAGGACATTAAACTCTGTGGAGGAACTGAATGAGACAGGCTTTGGCACACCACCTCCCAGACACGGACTCGCACTGCTTGTGTGGTATGTTCAAAACTGTATTGACAACAACATGGTGTCTCTCTGTGACCCCATGAAAGGTGATTATGGTTTCCATGAGTTCAAGAACAAACGACCGCCTTTTCTCCTACCCAGGCTGAAGGATAAGACGTATGGTTACTTCACATTAGGAAACCTTAATTACAAACATGCCAAAGATCTACCCTATGAAGTCAGGAAATATTATGATCCACATGACCAAAAGAGCAACATGGACAGAGTCATTGTGAAGTATAATAAGAACAAGAACAAAATAGAGGAGGTGTTCATATCAGAGCACTATAATAAGCTAAAGACATATATCGTTGGTTCACCTCTTATCACTGCCTTAAGACAACAGTAGTTGTCACCTAAAGAAATGTGCTCATCTGTATACTATATAATGGCTTGCCACAAATGATTGTTTTGCCAAACTTTCCTGGAAAAAATTTCCATTCGAAATCAATGTACAATAAAAGTCTTGTAATTCTTCTAAGTATTCTTTTCATTATCCTCCATAATTTGTCATCAATTATGTTTCACAGTTTGTAAGCTGTTGGTTTCAGTCTACAATCGCTATTACTGAGCCAACTCTCAGTTCTCAATTATCACATCTGTTTCTCTATATTTAGTCACTTCTCACTTTCACTTCTTAGATCTTGCATCACAGACTATTGTATATGAAAAACTAATTATTAAACTTTGCCTTCTATATTTCTTGAAATTATATATGGTCTGCTTCATTTGGTTCATTTATCAAGCAATAAGGTTAGCTGTGTCCCACTAAGAAGTGATTATGGTCATCTTACATTTTTTAAACACATAAGCCTATTGGGAACAACAGAAGTAAAGTACACACCATCATAATATATCAAAGAAAGCAAAACCTAAATATGTAAATAGGTACATGGGAAAGGCAAAGTGGTGCAGTGGGTAGTGTTGCCAATCACAGCTTCAGGGTCCCTGGTTCAATCCTGAGTTTGGGTTACTCTCTGTTGTCTGTGTGGAGTTTTGTACATTCTCTCCTTCTACTCTGGTTTCCTCCTGGTTCACAAAAAAACATGCAAGGAGATAAACTGGCTATGATAAACATGTCCCCTGTTGTGTGTGTGTGTGTGTGTTGCCTTGATATCCCATCCAGAGTGTGTACCTGCCTTGTGCACATTTTTCCCGCGATAAGCTCCAGATAAGATCCAGAAGCAGTTCCCTGAAGCGGATGATGGTATAGTTTGTGCATAGTACACGTTAACCTAACAAGAATTTGTAGCATAAAGATTTACTGTGTTATTATGACTGCTACATGTTTTTTTTGTTTATCTTCTTCCTCTGCTTTCACATTTTTTTCACCAATTTTTGGTCAATTATATCGACTTGAAACTTGGTATGGCTGTAGCCCTGCATGTCTGAAAAGGAATACAAGGTTTGTGTCTATAGGTTTGTGTTTCCCTTCTTGGTAGCGTCTTTTTGGGCCATGGCTGGAAAAACCATTTTTGCCAAAAATGATCAACTCGCTCATTATGATCTATTGTGGAGTAAAGCCTATCTACCATATCTAACAACTAGCCAATATATTGTGATGTAAAGATTCCAAATTCCAGACATTTCACACCCCACATCACTACCACATTCTGTAGACAAATTATTTCTAAAATAATAACAACATTCTTAAATAATCATGTTCTGCAAAAGTGGCTTGCATATATAAGAAGAAGTACAGTACTGTACATGATTAATGATGACTACCCAGAGAAAAATATCCTTTGTTTAAACCATTTGCTAAAGGTTACCGTTAAGGTTTTACCCCTTAAAGCGGAAGCGGCATTAATTATTACTAGATAAAGGATATGTATAAAAAAAAATTTTTTACATTAAATGAAAAAGAGTTCCATTGTAGCTTTATCTGTGCAATTATATGTATTATAGCCCAATCAAGAGAGATTTTACGCAGTAATTATAGAAATTCCTGCTTGTTCATAATTAAGCATGTAATGATAGAATCTCTGTGTAATAAAAATTTCCAGCACACAGCAAAAAAATTGTGATATGAGAATAAGGGATCATCTGCAGCAGACATTTCTCCAGCACCAACAAATACACTGAATTCTTGTAGTCATATAAATTTAAATAGTTAAAGGCTTACAGAAAAGCTTGCTGTAGTCTGGCACATTTTTTGAAAATGTTACTTCACCAAAGGATAAAATGCAGAACAAACTATAGATACAAGTAATAGTGGCACAAAAACCATTAAGAACAATAAAACACACCCTTTGGGGCTCCCAGGTAGTGCAAGAGAAAAACATTCACGCAGCTGTTGAGAGATTGCGAGTTCACATCACAACAGTGCCACAGCCATCTGCGGCAGGGAACCAGGGGAGCAAAATTGGCCATGCTGTCTGGGCAGGAGGGATGGTTATACTCTCTCTCTTGTCAATCACAACAATTGTGTGTGTGCATCAGCTCATGTGTGTGGAAGAGGGCTGAAAACATGTGTTAGCCTTCACCTTCTCTGGTTGGTAGCTGCTGTATGATGGGGAGAGCTGGCTTGCGGGTGAGAATTGACAGGTGGCTAAATTGAGGAGAAAGTTGGGGAAAGTTAAAAATAAAACAAAGCATTTAACATAAAAAAATGAAAGGCAACACAATTTGTAAAGGATATATTAAGCACATATTATAATGTGAATGTGGTTTTATTTGGGCAGAATTTTACTAATACTCACTATTCAGCTGACTAATACCCTTGTGTGGCAATGAGGTGCATGTGGATTATCACACCAACATGTTTTATTTTATCTCAAGCAAAAATATTAGTATTTATTTACATCACAATGCAGTTGTTGAATCACAGATGTTGTGATCTCTTCAGTTCAAAGATTTGGTGTTTTATTAGTGTCGTGTGTAGCGGTATAAAGCAGTCACTTTCTTTTCTTCGTTCACCTTTTTGCTTCTTGCATGGAGCTACACAGGCGAGTCAAGAGAGCTTTGACAGAGTTGTAAAGCAGCATATGAACAGATGTCTCTGGATGATTAATGTGCTTCTCTTCCTCACGTCCAAAGAGAAGTGTGCCAGCATCCCTCCACCTCCTCCTTTTCTCTCTTTTACTGTGCTACTGTGTAGACCTGGAGTGTCCCTCCTCCTGTACCCCCTAGTTTGTTCATGCTGTACCTAGCATGCACCTAGATTATGTTTGCTGTCTGCAGAATGGTGTACTACTGCCCCCTATTGGTAAACACTATTAGCTCTAATAATAAAACATAATTAAAAAGGCAAAAGCTTATATTCTGTCTGGCATCATTTGACCTTAGTATGATTCTAAAGATGTGGTGACATTGCTCAAATTTTCTTTGCAACAGAAATGAAAAGATTGCTTGATTTCTTCATGTATTGATAATCTCTGTGATGTCAGCTTGGGTTTATAATTTGTTAAAAAGAAAGCACAATGAAGGACAATGTATCTATACTGCCTTAAAAAGAACTGAGGATTGCATTTGTTCTGTTCACATAAAGGTTTGAACAGTGTGTTATATTAAATAACATATCTGTATCAATAAGAACTATGTCACTTATAGGGGAGATGACTGGAATATAATTGCCAATGCCATTTTTAATGTATGACTGTGCAGATGTCCGTGAGGTCTGTGTCAGGAGATTCAACTCAACTCTCAACTCAGCTTTAAAGCAGTGTTACTTTCAGCCTGTCTGCTATCTTAGCAATGCAAAAACTGCTAGATTTACTGTATATGAAACAGCATTGATGAAGGGTGGTATAGAGAGAGACTAGATTAGTTTAATAGGTTTTGCCGCCTTACTAACTGTGGTGTGTAGAGAAAGGCCCATTAAAATCTGTGCTGTATGATAATAAATATCTGCCTGCAGTAAAGGGCTTTTATTAAATATTTATATTATTTTTAATATTTTATGTAGCTAATTTGTATTCAAATTGGATTAATACTTTAAGTTCTAAGTGAAGCGTACTGGACATTAATTCAGGCCAGGGCCTTATGTTCATTACATCATTCTGACCCTGCTCACACACTTGAATTTTAATAATAGTTCTCTAATATCACTAAGTAATTACATTAAATTGTACATTAGCAGATCAGGACTCAGAGATGATTCATATACTCATATAATGGTAATCATTCTACCCCAAATTTTGTTTTCTGTGTGATGAATACTTCTTTTCTTATCTTGCCTGAAACATATTAGGTTCCTGACTCCATAACACTATTAATAGACTCAGTGGGCTCAAATAAAACAGAAAACTTGAACATTATCATGTAAAATCCAGACTGGGAAATATACTGAATAACTACAGAAGCTCATTGTTTCCTTTCACTGAAAGCTTAAATTCCTTTCCTTTCATTGAATAGCCACCATTTAAATGTTTTACTTTCAACACTGACATTGTGTTCATTACTGATGAGTGGATGCCAGAGCTCTTACTTTAACTAATTAAATTAACATTAATTTAATAAAGATAAACATTTACTGTTAAAAAATACATATGAGCATGTCTGAGAATTTGATCAGCTTGCAAATAGAGACACAAATTCCTTTGCATGTTTGGGGATTCTACTAATGGCAGGTGTGCCCACAGGTGAATTAGATTAGATCCAGATATTGTGAAATCACCATGTTTCATTGGGCTGACAGATCACTAACCCCATTGCTTGTCTGGGATATTAGTTTTTTATTCATAGCTTCGCAGCGGATGACTGTAGCCACTATTTGAGTCAGACCTGAATTATATCAAACACCACAAAATAATATCAAACACCACACAATAATATCAAACATCACATCTCATAGCCAGGATATTGACCAACAGGATGCTGATTTTTTTGTTGAGGATGCAAACATGATGTGCTATATTAGAAGACGATAATAATTATATACTCATCCATTTCCTTGCATTACTGCTAATTATTAATTAGCAAACTAGCTCACCATATGTGATTTTATTACATGAGCTAACAATTATTATTATTAGCCTAGTCAGTTTCCAAGCGACCAAAACGTGACACTGGGCAACAACACTTGAGTGTTTATTTGTGTAGCAGGCTAGCTAATGGATTTATTGTATACTCAATCCATCCACATTAATAAACTACACCCTTTATCGCCTTTATTTCACTTTGAACACACAAATGTGAAAATTACCTTTGTAATATTCATTCATTCGTTTTCTTAACCACTTATTCCTTTTCAGGGTCACAGGAGAGCCGGTGCCTAGCTGGCAGCTTAGGGTGCAAGGCAGGAACAACCCTAGACAGGGTGCCAATCCATCATAGGGCACACACATACTCGCACACACACACACACACACACACACACTAGGGTCACTTTAAAGACATCAATCAACCTAACATGAATGTCTTTGAACTGTGGGAGGAAACCGGAGAACCCGGAGTAAACCCACGCGAACACGGGGAAAGGACCCCGACCGCCCCACCCGGGGATCGAACCAGGACCTTCTTGCTGTGAGGCGACGGTGCTACCCACCGAGCCACCATGTCACCCACCTTTGTAATATATTTTTTATTATTTTAAATATTTTACTTTTTATACTCTACAAAGATACTACATATGTTATACAAATACAATTTTGTGCTGGACAACAAAACATTTTCCCACTAGTGTAGAATAAGACCCTATGGCAGAGACACTTACTTACGAGTCACATACTACAGGTGTGATTTATCTCCGTAAATCGAGAGATAGACATATAAGAGTGCCATACAGATGGGTTTTCTTCTCATAAATAGCCCCGTCTGGTCCTCAGTGTGACAGTGGCAGGCCTGTGGCAACAAGCCCAGGGAGCAGATGATGGATAGGGGCTGCCAGGCTTTAGTGTCTTCTACCAAAATGTTTCAACACACAGACATAACTGATCAGAAGAATGTGAGTAAATGTGAAGACTTCCAGAATCATGGCCAGTGTTTGATAGGTCTCATTTCTTCTCACATCACTTCATTTTTCATCTTTACTTCTTAAGATAGTCTTGGTTGATCATTCTGCTAAATTAATATTAACAAAAGTGCTGACAGGATATGATTTTATCATCATTAGTTTAAGGCTATAGTCAAGGGTCATGCTTTTCACAGATAAAGAAGATATCAAGGATGTCATTTTGCTTCTTTTCATTTCTACAGTTTACCATAATATGGTGACCACTGGCACTGGTGTAGTCCACAGCAGTCTAAAATTCTCCAGGTCCAAACCTCCAGGTCAGGGTAAAGGCTGTGTCATTTGTTTGTCATACATTGTTTAGTTATGGACACACATTTTGTCATTTTGCTGAAAATAGAATGTAATACTATTATGGCTATACCTTTGATCTGAGAGGCTATAATGTCTACACATACATCCAGCTAATACTGAGGTAGAACGGTAAAAATTGAGTAAATAAAGTGAAGTTAAAGGACTTTTCTCTGGGGTAGCCTTCCATTTCATATCAGCAGCAAACAGCAAAGTTATCAAACTACAAAGCTCAATGTGCAGTGGCTGGTGAATTAAAATAGATCCTTGTGAAATGTAATCACCCCATGTGGGCTTTAAATCTGAATTATGCATTTAGAACAGAAAGCTCTTTGATAGTGCAGTGTAAGCACATATAGCTTTAATGGAAGTAACCTTCTGCACCTCATAACATCACCCCCACACAACAGGGGAAAAAAAATATGAACAGGCATGAGCAAGAATATGATTCCAGAGGGACACACAGTCACCAAACTGTGTAGAAGCTGTGGTCTGTTACTCTATCACTGGCTACATACAGCATCCCAACATCAAGGCAATAGGAGAGTACAATGCCTTTATTAAGTATAGGAGCTTTATAGGATGGAAATGAAGGGTTAATGTAGGGCAGAGCTATATCTGTATTCCCACATGTAGTCACCCGCCCAGTTATTTTGTTTAGAGTTGCATGGACCAAATTATTATACATCATTATATTTAACATTATTTTTGGAATGACCAGAGACAAAAACTGAGCATGGCTGGCTGTAAAAGTAGTTTGCTTGATTGATACCATTGAATAATTATAGAATGTTTGCATACTTTTTCTTTTGGATATCTCTATGGGTTATCCTTTGGTTCAGTTGTTTGATGCAGTTGTTTGATGTTTTATAACTTTGGGTTGTGGGCGACACAGTGGCTCAGTGGGTAGCACCATCGCCTCACAGCAAGAAGGTCCTGGGTTCGATCCCCGGGTGGGGC
>JAOVYV010000045.1:13282874-13295889 GCA_025674545.1 Hassar affinis | reverse complement strand
TGTGTTCTTACCCTGCTAATTGAACCTTCACACTCTGCTCTTAACTGGTGCAATGTGCAATTAATGAAGATTGGCCAATAGGCTGGTCCAATTTAGCCATGAAACCTCCCACACTAAAATGGCAGGTGTTTCAGTTTCATTGTCTAAAAATGACAGGTGTTTCAGTTTCATTGTCTAACCCCTGTATGTCATTATATCAATATCCATATAGATACCCCCTGCATAAACTCATCATCTTTCTTTTAATTTGAAGGATAATAGAATTCTTTAAGTAATTTACTCTGCACATTATTAAAACTACTCATTATTTTGAATTTTATCATTATTTTATTCTTCAAAAATAAAAAGGAATGTTTTCACTCAGTTATTTAAGATATTGTAAAGATGCAAAAACATGTACAAGAAAATGTGCATTGTTTTACACTTCAGAAAATAAAAAAAGAACTGACTTTTATAATTAGTTCTTTGTTTAAATTTTGTTTAAAATATTGTGAGAAAACCGAATCGTGAGTATCATGAATTGAATTGAATCGTGAGCAGACTGTATAATTACACGCCTATCCATTTGTGTTTTCGATTAAAAGCTGTTTAAATGTTGCCTGACGTGTCATGAAATTTTGTGGTTTAGTGGACTATGTGGAGCATGTCTGTCAGTGCAACCTCCAGCAACACACTTGGGTAGTAGTGTGGACACATTTGGTGTGGAGTCATGGCTGGTACTCTCTTACTATGTCTGAGTCTCTTTTGGAAATCCCTGCATTTTCCGTTCAAGCAGACCGGGAGGCAGATTCGGGGAAAGTTAATGGAGGCAGCATTTGTGTGTACCTAAATGATCTATGGTGCCAGTCTTACTCAGTAAAGTGTAAGCTCTGTAATCCAAATATAGAAATTTTCGGTATAGCCTTAAGACATTTTTATTTGCCAAGAGTATTTGGGCGTATATTGCTGTTTGTTGTAATATGCATCTCCCAGCAGGAAAGCATGACAGTATAGCTGACTGTGTTTGAGTTACAGCTCCATTACCCTGACACACTGTTAATAGAGCAGGGACTTGACCCAGTTCCACTTGGAGACTCGGCTACTTTGTTGTGAACAGTATATCAAGGAACAGACAAAAAAGAATAATACTCTGGGCAAATGTTTTGTAAATATGAATGACACCCATATTAAACCCTGATCATAATTTTGTGCACATGATCCTAGTATATAAACTCAAGAAAAATAAACCAGGAAAGAAAATAATAAGGATGTGGACAAATGAAAGTAGGGAACAACTGAAAGCCTGTTTTGATTGGCAGATTGGGAAATTTTCATGAGGGTTCACTAGATGAAATGACTACACTCATAAATGACTGCATGAATTTCTGTGTACAGCTGGTTGTCCCCACTAAGGAGATTAAAATCTTTCCAAATAATAAATCATATGTGACCAAGGAAACAAAAATAGTTACAAATACAAAGAAAGTGGCTTTTAAAAACAAAGATGCTGGTGGCCTTAAACAGACAGAAGAGGATCCGAAATTAGATAGAAGGAAGCAAAATCAATACACAGTCTGCGTCTGGAAGATTTCTTTAAAGCTAACAGCCCCAAAAGGGTGTGGGTTGCCAGCTACCTATATCCGGAATGTCTTCTCCAAATAACCAGTGAATCAAACACCACCTTTACTAGATTTTATACATAAATTATTCTTTTAGGAGTACTGAAATACTGTTAAACTATTAAACCTACTTCTTCAGACAGAATTTTCATCACACTCAAAGACATTAAGAACACATTTTGGTGTAAAAATAACAAGCTGGTTTTCTATCGGGTTGAGGTCAGGACTCTGACTCTGTGCAGGCCAGTCAAGTTCTTCCACACCAAGCTCACTCATCCATGTCTTTATGACCTTGCTTTGTGCACTGGTGTGCAGTCATGTTGGAACAGGAAGGGGCCATCAGGAAGGAGCTTGAAATTGTCCAAAATCTCTTGGTTCCTTGGTTCCTCCTTTCATTGGAACTAAGGGGTCGAGCCCAACACCATAATCCCCCCTCTACCAAACTTTACACTTGGCACAATGCAGTCAGACAAGTACTGTTCTCCTGGCAACCACCAAACCCAGACTCCTCCATCAGATTGCCAGACAGAGAAGCATGATTCGTCACTTCAGAGAACACGTCACCACTGCTCTAGAGTCCAGTGGTGGCGTGCTTTACACCTTGGTGATGTAAGGCTTGGATGCAGCTACTTGGCCATGGAAATTTTACCACTTTGTGGCTGAGTTGCTGTCATTCCCAATCGCATCCACTTCTTTATAATATCACTGACTTGTAATAACAATGACTGTGGAATATTTAGTAGTGAGGAAATTTCATGACTGTACTTGCCCAGGTGGCATCCTATCACAGTACCATGCTGGAATTCACTGATTTCCTGAGAGCAACCCATTCTTTCACAAATGTTTGTAAAAAAAAAAAAAAGTCTGCATGCCTAGGTGCTGATGGTGATTGGATGATTTGGATGGGTGCGTGAATACCTTTGGCAATATAGTGTATGTTAACAACATCAACCTACAGGAGGAAAGGATAAATAATGATCTACTTTTGTTATACCTGTTTATGTTCTATTATTCTTTGCAGTCAGTGTCTGATGACTCAGTTGATTTTGGCAGCAGCTCTAAGCGTCCCAGTGTTTTGGATAACCTGGGAAAAGCACCTCAACAGGAGAAGAAGAGCCAGAGGTCTGTGCCTTGGTGGCAAGAGGATGAAGACGAGGACAGCAATGAGACTCTGGGAAGAGGTATGTTCAGCAACATTGTTTAGATGTAATTCATTTAATTTAAAATAAATGTGAAGTTTGATTGACATTGAAAAAGTTTAAGGCAGATGCAGGATACTAATTGATGTCATTAATGTTGAGCTTTAAATATTTGCTAGAAATTGAGCAAGGATGCAGAACAGTTAGGGGGTAGGTAGCAAAAAAGAAGGCAACAACCTGGAATTAGCACTTTTTTAGTGTCTTTATTATTATTCTTTTGCTGGTAAGATTAAGAGTGAAGATGATGTGGCACACAATATGATATGACGAAAACCATGACCACATGATATTGCACTCAAACTAGTTTTGCTCCTTAGGTGAATTAATATGTTTGCATTTTCCTTTATTTCTTTACTGCTTCATTGATTTGTTGTTGCCTTAACTTTGAGAATATAAGCAAGATCATCATTATGCATCAATCATTCCCTTTATAGCCTGCAGCTGCTCACAGAGCAAAAGCTTTAAGACATGCTGAAATTTATTTAAGAAGCTAAATTGTGTGTCACACAAATGAACAAGAAGAGACAAGAATAATTTGCCCTTCACTATCGATATGAGCTAAACCCAAGCCTGTAATTGAGTTTTTCTTTAGTCTATATCTGCCCATTGAGTTTCTGAAGTATAACAAGCCAACACCAAATCACTGGCCTTGATTTGTCACTTATTATGGACATTTGCATAATAGCAATTTTTGAATTAGGACTCCTTTTTCATATTTTCATAATGAATTTCTTTGTGGAATGACAGTAGAGGGTAGGATATGATTAAAAAACAAGCCATTTGAAAAGCTATTAATGTGCATTTGCTAAATGCCTTACCAGTCCACAATTTTTCAGTAAAATAACACCATGCCCATTTTAAATTCTTGGTGTCTTGTGTTATTTCTTTCCCTTATTTTATGATTAGTCCCTTCTAAGCCCATCCCTAAACCCCACAGCAAAGCACTCAACAAAGTTAGATATCAAGACAAGAACCATCTACCTGATCAAGAGCCCTTCCTCAGCACAGACAGGCAACGAAGCTTTGAACACAATACATCAAAGCCAGAGGCTCAGTCCTCCAAAAGGTCCATTGATTCAGAAGGAAGAAGTGCCTCAGAAGACAACACTCTCACTGGGTCAATTTGTACAAGAAACCATATGGCTCAGATTTCCAGCAAATCAACTTAAACCCGACTCTGATAGTCCTACTACAGAGCCTGGAAAGAGTGACTCAAGGAACAGCATCATGGGTAATATCTGAGACAGGATTAATGTGTCACATACACAGTCATACAGCATACCAAGTGTAGTGATATAGACAAAGTCAAGGGAATATTAAAAATATGTCATGTGAAAATAGTAAAGTTGAAGTAATGTGTATCGATCCTGGTGCATAATAGAGGAAATGTATGCATGTATAGATGGCAGGGTGACTGTCTAAAATGCACGTGCACTAAGTGGCATTTGAAAAGTAATGGGAGTCTGGTACTCGGACGTTCCTTCATTATTCATTTGTTCTTTCATTCATTCATTATGTTTGTGGTGGTGTATTAGATAAGCTTGTCCATGATGTCAAGAAACAATTATATGAATAGCTCTTGTGCAGTTTGGAGGTTTAGGATTCAGCATCACTGCTATCCAAAGGAAATGGAGCTCCATGGAGTTACCATTTTTGTTACTGACAATCAAGCTAGAGATAAAAACTTTTGTTGTCTAATTCCATTTGGATGTTACAACTTGTCATACAACCAGAGAGATTAGATTCCTGCATATTTAATAAATAAAGGGAATATTGATGAAGTTCATAAAATCTTGCTACCACGTTTAGAAGATTTTTACAAGAGAGGAACACAACTGAGCAGTGGATAACCTATAACCCGGTGCATAAGGTATAAATGGCATTTTCACTGACTAAGATGCCTGAAACCGAGGCATGCACATTTATATTTCATTCTTTATTCTTGCTAATGAGAAAATGCTTATCTGATTCAAGTTTTGACTCTCTCCAATGGTCATATTTATGATCAAGGAAAAGCATGTTTTCATTAACTATTCCATACATTTTTTTTTAAGAAAATTGCAGATTCTAACAAATGGCTATCCTAAAAATAATACTTATACTCACTTTTAGTTGGGAAAATGATTTAATGAAGTGGTCAAAGTGAAAACCTTGTTTCAAGTGTTTTGCCTGTAATTGCAGTATGTTTTTATTTATATATATTTTTAATGATTGTTTTGTATGTGAAGATTTTACATCCAGTAATTGCTTGGTAATGCGTCTGGCAGTTCTGTAAACACTAGCTATAATTAAATGGGTATGAACAATAAGAGGTATGCAAAGACTGAATGACAGTTCAAATGTAAAAGTGATTTGTTCGAATCCAATGTTATCTGCAGTGCTGGAGTGCAGTTTATGCACATATTCATGTTTCAATCTTAGTTTTACAGCTTTAAGTCTTTCAGCTGTTGGTATGTGTTACCTGATGTTCTTTTATGTTACTGGTAGACATGATGGCTCTTGGGAAGACCTTTCGCAAATCATTAAGGAAGTCCCGAACCATTCAGGAGGAGGATCCAATGAAGGAGCATGAGGAAGTCATGTTCAGCAGAGACAGTCTAGAGCCAGAGGGTTGGTCTTTCTTTTGTTAATCATTGTTCAGTTTGATACATTAGATCATATGCTGATATTTGCATTAACTAGACTTGCATTATTTATTTTTTTTAATCGTGCACAGATTCACTAATGATATATGGATCTGCCCAGAGTGCTGCTGCTTTGGGCTTGCAAACTCTGAATGAGGAAGAGGAGAAGGCAAATATTTTGGTCAACAAGTCTACAACTGACGACTCAAGAGTGAACAAAGGCCAGGAATCCGTCAGTCCTGATCTTGTGTCTCTTAAAAGGTGCTGCAAAGACAGTGGAGAAAAAGATGAGCATTATAGGACTATGAATTATATGACGCAGATATTCATGTATTTGTGTGTGTATGTTCACGGTTGTGTTTCAGGGAAGATGATGTCTCTTTGACAAAGCTGAATCAAAGTGTAGATGGAGAAAGAGATTTGTGTTCTGTGAAAGACACCCCAGGTTAGAGAACCTTGCATGATTATTTCCTACCAAACTTTTTTCACCCAAGCATCCACTCTTAGTTGTAGAAATTTTGCTCTGTCACATACAAGCATACAGTACATGCAACATGACACTGCCTTTATTTGAATCTTTTTATTGCAAACCAAATCAATGGGTTTGAAGAGAGCAGTGGCCCTTTCAGCCTGTAGTGAAAAAACATGCTAAAAGTATGAAAGTATATTTTAAAATGTAACAGATTAACTCTGTTTCCACACCAGCAAGCCCTGCTTACAGTGATGATTTTGAAGAAGAGGCCAGCGATAAGGAACCTGAAGAGAAGGTGCGAACATAATTTACCTTTACATATTGTTATGGAACTGGTGCTTTTGCACATTATCTTTTTGCTAGATTTTGCAGTAGGTAATGTAAAGAAGGCCTTGCTACTGAATTTTATACATTGACTTTTATGTAAAAGAATTGTGTTTTTTCTCTGTTACAGAAGACAGAAAAGTGTGGCATGCTGGCTAAAGGTGATTATGTACATTGTTTTCAGATAATTAAAATTCATGTTGGCTAATGACATTAATTTGTGTTGCTAACTACTGTCTGTTTATCTGTCTGAGCATTCATCCATCCATCTATCCCACAATTTGTAGAAATGACAAACTGTGATTGTAATTGCCTATATGTACTGCCAGTAGTCAAAAGGCAGCAGTCTGGCAGCTACAATCATTCTTTAAATTATCAGCACAGTGCCTTCTAAAATCCATGAAATGGTCTGTATGTGCTTCAGCATTATGATGCTTCTGTTTCCATTAGAGCATGTGAACACAGTTTTCTGTTTTCATCGACATAATGTGCTTTAACAGTACTGTTAAAGCACATTATGTCGATGAAAACAGGACTGTTAAAGCACTAACTGATATAACAGTTTTCCTTCCATGGCTAGGACTGTAATTGCCATGGACAGTTTTACACTTCATCAGTCAAGCCTCCATCAGTGAACAGTTGATAACATCAACACAACAGGCTTCATGTTAAGTTTACACACCCTTAGGTTGAAGATTAAAACTCAAATTCCATGGCCACAAACTCTAGTTTTAGCAAGTTGTTTAAGATATCTACTTTGTACACTGCACAAGCAGTTTCTCCAACAAATGTTTAAAAACAGATCATTTCACTTATAATTCACTATATCATAATTCCAGTGGGTGAGAAATTTACATACACTAAGTTTACTATGCATTTAAATAGCTTGGAAAATTACAGTATTGTAAGGCCTACATTACATTATTATAAGGCCTAATTACGTATCTCCACGTGTCTGATACATCCTTGGGAGCAATTTCCAAATGCTGGAAGGTACCATGTTCATCTGTTCAAATGATCATAAGCAAACTTAAACACCATGGGATCACATAGCCATTATACCATTCAGGAAGGAGACACATTCTGTCTCCTAGAGATGAATGTACATTGGTCCAAAACACACAAATCAATACAAGATCCAACAACAGCGAAAGACCTTGTGAAGATGCTGGAGGTAACAAATACAAAAGTATCTATATTAAGAGTAAAAGGTGTGCTATATGGACAGGAAAGGCTACTCAGCAAGGAAAAAGCCACTGCTCCAAAACTGCCATAAAAAAATCCAGGATACAGTTGGGGACAAAGTTCTTAATTTCTTGACAGATGTATTCTGGTTGGTCTGGTGAAACAAAAATGTAACTGTTTGGTCATAATGACCAACATTATGTGTGGAGGAAGAAGGAGGAGGCTTGCAAGCCTTGGCCATCCCAAATGTGAAGCACAGGGGTGGTGGCATCATGTTGTGGAGGTGCTTTGCCTAGGAGTCAGTGTTATTTATATGTGAGTGTGTATATATAGTGTTATTTATTATGGGAACTTTGGTGCATTGTGCCCTAATATTTTGTGTGTTTCTTTGTGTGTGTGTTTGTTGAAACACTTTTTATTTGCTAGTGTCACTGCATGACTCTCTGAACTCCACGGATGGAACTCCAGTGCCTGCTTTGCGTAATGATGCGGCAGAGAAAAAGGAGAACGCTGACTCCACAATAGCACGGGCAGCAGGGCCAGGCACCACAGGTCTGTTTTCCTTTCTAATGAGTAGAATATATGCGCTGCTTGCTATACTAAGCTAATGCTTGTCATTAAGTAGCTACCTATTTTGCATTGCGTTTGTGTCCTTTCATATTTTCTGTTTCATTTGCTGCCACTTTCTGTAGGGCTGTCATATGGTCAGAGTGGGGCGAGTGACATGGAGGCTCTGCAGGAGGCCTACAGGCAGATCACTCACTCAGTGGGTGAGTGTGAGGAGCGAGAAAAGGAGCGTAGCAGGAGTCCCTCCTCTCTCTCTTCTCCAGAATGTTTGAAAAGAACCACACAGCATGTCTCCACTACAGAATCAGGTCAGTCAGTAATTCTGCAGGGATCTGCTTATTATGAGTATTTGAGTGAGACAGCCATGCTTATACTTGGAACTGAAGTGATTTAACTGCCTGCCACTTAGATATGTCGGGTTGAGGTTTGAAAGTGGCTTCCTTAGGATTGGGCGATGTAGCCTGAATTTTGAATTGTGGTGCTTTGGTTCAGCATTTTGCATAATAACAATATATATTGTGTCATGCACAAATACCTATGTGCCTTTAATTATCATGCACAATTGAAACAGAAAAGAAACAATCAGGAGAACAAATACAAAAATGTTGTGGATAGACATAAGAGCAATAGCTTATTGCTTATTTAACTTTATACAACAGTTTATTTCTGACTGAGTGATATGATTGGACAAGAGGCATTCCATGAGTGCTGATATAGCACTAGAACTTTTAACTCTACATGTATCATGCTGCTTTACATGTTTGTTCTATTAACCTACAGTAAACATTATCTATCTTAGACTGTAACAAATTATGCAGAGCAGTCATAACATTAAAACCACCTCCTTACATCTACACTCTTTGTCCATTTTATCAGCCACACTCAGTTGCTGCACAGTTTGTGTTAGTCATCCTCTATTCCTTCATCAGTGCTTACAGGATGCTACCCACAGGACACTGTTGGCTGGATATTTTGGTTGGTGGACTATTCTCAGTCCAGCAGTGACACTGAGGGGTATTAAGAATTGTGGTCCTGTGGGGGTCCTGACCACTGAAGAACAGCATAAAAGGGGGCTAACAAAGTCTGCAGAAAAACAGACTGACTACAGTCTCTTTCTGTAAAACTACAAAGTGCACCTGTATTGTCAGTGGAGCTGATAAAATGGACAAAGAATGTAGATACAAGGAGGTGATTTTAATGTTATGGCTGATTGGTGTATTTCCACAGTTATCAATTGAGTTAAATGTATTAAATTTCATTTATTATTGTAACATAATATCCCAGTCCAGTTTTATTTGGCAAGTCCAAATAAATTATTAAATAAACAAATAAATTGTAATCAGTTGTCATGTGTTACTGTTTACTAATAAATTGGGCATATTGTATAAAAGCATTATTACACTCAAGGTTGTGCTGTTGTACAGAATATCAGCACGACTGTGATTATCTCAGGCAGCCTGTTATATTCAGTATAACAGCATTCCTTCTGGTATGATATTGCTTAAATGAATCACTCCAAACCAGTTATTCCCAGGCCTGCTGTTTTTCTGCATCTGTATGTCATGTAGATTTGTCATGTGGTAGTTAAATGTGATGCATAATTTGTTTATAAAATTCATACTTGGATAAAGGCATCTGTGCTCAAAATGATAGTAATTGAGACCAGACGCTACATTTCTCTATCCATGTTTTCAATCGCAACATCCCTCATTTTGTCATGCTGTGCTTACTGCAAAACATTGGTTGTATTGGTTTCTCATTTCTACCAGTATACCACCCACCACCAACAACATAATTACTTATAGCCTTGTTTGTGTTGAAGATTTACCCACTGCTGAAGAATTGATGCGTGCTATCGGACCAGATTCAGGAATCACCATTGGCTTGTGTCTTGAGGCCCTAAGGTAAGCTCTCTGGAACATTCCACATCTCACGTGGTGTCAGAGAGTATTAGCAATGGATAGGTTGACTGTTTTCTGTTTTAGTGAAGTAGATGCAGACAAGAAGACCGGAGGAGCTAAGCACTCTCCTCTAGCTCTCAGAGAAACAGATGCTGAAAGCCCTGTAGCAATGGAGCCATATCAAACATCTCCTCATCACAGACACAGGAGCATCACAGAAGAGGTAAAAAGGCTCATGCAGGAACAGGATAAGTTGCCTGAGGTTCCTCCTGTCGCCTCTGGCAGAGGCAAGAAGTCTCAGGTGAGGTCACAGGCTGTCTCGCATATATCAAAGGTTGTAATAAATGTATTCTTAGTGCCATGGCCTGAAAGCAGTCATTAACAATTAAGATTGTTGCTTTGCCTCTTAATATACTCCTGAATTCCTGTGATTGCAATAATGATGATTATGACTGTTTTGTTATTAACTTTTCATGCAGGTTCCATGCAGATCTACTACCACTACTCCTTTTTCAGCTTCCTCTGGAAAAGCTTCGGACCCATCTATGAGGAATAAGAAAGCTGACATCAAGCTGTTACCTAAATCCTCTATGTCAAGCAGGCCCAACATTTTAGCTAAACCTCCATCTCCAGTGACTCAAAGAAAGAGTCAAAACCAGACCTTCAAAAGGATGTCTTCACTGAGTCAGACACATACTGCCAAAGGTATTAATCCATCCGCTCAATATTCATGGTAGATGAATTATTTATAGGTTCCAATATTTATATTGTACTTCCAGTCCCCTCTGAAAGCACTGGAACTGTAAAGCCAGTACTTTTGTTTTTGCTGTACACTGGCATTTGGGTTTGAGATCAGTAGATTAATATGATACGATAGATCAGAATTTCAGCTGTCATTTCCTGATATGTACATCTAGATTTGTTAAACAACCTTGAACGTAGCACTGTTGGTGGTAGGTGGCAGATCACCCAAGTTTTAGGAGAGAAAAGTATAGGAACAGATAGTGACATAAATAACACTTGGTTGCATACACCTCTCCTGTATCAAGCAGGTGAACCACTGACATCAAATGGATGCATTCTTTTTTCCAGTCTTGATGTGTTTGTTTTGCACTGTGTCTCTATGTGCATTCATAAAGATTCATTGAAACACCACACTTTGCTCTTAAGCCCATATCTCAGGTTTCACAGACCAGTGCAAACTGAATGGGAAGCATTATGCTATACAGTGTGACATGGCTGGTAAATTTTAGTCATTACAGCTATGAAATTAAAATTGAGGTAGTGGGTCATGTTAAGCCTGCAGACTATATAATGTACAATGATTTAAATGTTGTTATGTTATATAAATCGGATAAAGCAGTCTGGGCAGTCTTGTAGATTGTAAGTCTGATGTTAAGCCACTGGATGTCAACAATGAGCAAAGTTCAGAAATATTGCCAAGCAATGAAGTTGATATGCACTTTTGCGGTATATTTTCTTTTCCTTTGTTTTTTTTTTTTTTAACATACAGTATGCTACATGTCCTATGTAGGTCCAAACTCGGGTTTGAAGGTAAGCAATGAACTCGTTGCTTCAATACAGACCATTGCTGCTTTTTTACAAAACCGAATGGAAGCCGATGGTCCAAATGATGACCAGTCAGAGAGCAACAAAAATCAAGAAAAACAGAGCAAAGTGAGTAAACAACTGCTGTATCACTTTGCTTGTTTCATCTTTGTTCTTTGTTCCATCTGTTTGCTTATTTTATCTCTCCGTTTCCTCCTCTGCATCACCTATGTAACAGAGGGAGACAGAAAAAGATGGAACTGCAGCCAGAGGCCACGACCTTCCATTGGAAGAGTACTCATTGGAGCGTATACGTCTGCATCTGGCTCAGAAAGAGAGAGAATTACTCCTCAGAGAGAAGCAGCTCCAGCAGGAACACAGCAAGGAGATCAGTGCTCTCAAACAGGAGAACTACATGTTACAGAGCAAGGTTAATAATTCGTTTATGGATATTATGAGTTTGAATCAGTAGATTACAGGTACCTGGCAGTGCATTTTCTGATCATATCTGATCATGCATATTATGTCAGTATGCTGGCTTTCTTGAGCCAAATGGGGGCATTTAAACTGTGGTTACTTTTCTTGACTGTGTCTGTTTTGGTCATTTTAGCTGTTACAAGTAAAATTAGTCTGCAAAGGTGCCTTGTAAAAAAAATAATAATAAAAATTCAAGGCATGGTATTCTTTTTTTTAAACAACAGGGACATGAACACGTGCTTCTTCAGTCTCATATTTATTCAGTAGGAATTATTAGGAATCCTTCAGTAGGAAAACCTTGGAGTGCATCTGATATTGTCGTAGTCTGTACACATTTGCAGCAGTCTTTTCTTTTTCTCTGATGAATTTACATTTTAAAGGAAAGGGTATAAGAGGGGCTGGATTTGTTCCAATGGCAGTCATGCCATTCATTTCCACCACCGGGTATTGTATTTGTGAAAATGAATAAGCTGCTATCTTCTGTTCCTGAGAGTGTTCTCTAAGATGGACTTACAAGTTGAGGCAACGCAAAGCTTTTAGTGGGTCTGTTCATCTAGATCATGACCAGCACACAGCCTCTGTACACATTTGAGTGCCTAAGCCCAAAAGGTTTTCTTTTATTAATCTTCATTTCTCAGCTCTTTCAGCACTTGTCTGTCTGGCTGAAAGGTAGTGCAGCATAGTTAGTAGATGAGCTGGTACATGTCTGCTACGCTGTACCAAGTAAGGACACAACAGAACATGCTATTATAGCAGAATAATTAATGATGAGGTGGTGTGCTTCCAAAAAAAATGTGCTTCCTAAATAATTCATTTTTAGTTAATTTAAGGGTGACTCATCATACAGTACTGTGCAAAAGTTTTAGGCAGTTGTGATAAAATGCTGTAAAATAAGAATGTTTTCAAAAATGGAAGTGTTAATCTTTTTTTTCATCATTTAGTAAAATGCAGTGAATGAACAGAAGAGAAATCTGAAACAAATCAATATTTGGTGTGACCACCCTTTGCCTTCAAAACAGCATCAATTCTTCTAGGTACACTTTCACACAGTTTTTGAAGGAACTCGGCTGGTAGGTTGTTCTAAACATCTTGGAGAACTAACCACAGCTCTTCTGTGGAT
>JAOVYV010000045.1:13201377-13211929 GCA_025674545.1 Hassar affinis | reverse complement strand
ACTGGTCATTGGCTTTGAGTCTATAACAGAAATGTACACAGTCCAACCAGTCCTGTCTGGTTGATCTGCACCTTGGCACATAAAGAGAACATCAGCAGTGTTGGACATTTTCTCCAGAGCCTGTGCGCTGTATTAGAGCATGCCATTATAAAGCTGTGGGAGATATTAGCTGTGTGGTGGCGCGTGCTGACGACTGCTTCCTCTCACGCCTTGGGATTAACCACCTGCCTCTGTTCTGGATTCCTGTAAATCAGCCTTATTGCTGCACATGTGACCAGCTAAAATCAGCTAAAATAGCTGCTGATGTTAGGGGATAGCATTTGTGTGGTATGGTTGACATGAGATGTGCTTTGGTTATGAAGGACAGTGCTCTTGTCACATGAACAGGATGACTTAGGGCTTGCAAAAGGCACTTAGCATTCTTACTGAAAACTAATTACCTACTACAGGATGACTAATTTGTGCATCACTTCCTATTGGGGGTCTAGCACTCTAGTTACATGTTTTCTTTAAAAAAAAAAAAAACCTGGGAATTACAGTGCGTCAGTACTTCCACAGAATCTCAAGATGATGTAGTTTTTACTGCAATCACCATCCCATTCTAACCATTAGCCAAGAGACTGCATTACTCACCGTGTTGCCTGGTTGGCGAGCGCACAGCAGCGTGAATTTGCTGTGGTTTTTCTTGGTCCGACTCTTGGCCTTACGAAGCTCCTCGGACCTCTCATAGTCTGTAAGGTCTACCACCTCCTGAATTTTCTTCTCATCCTTCACCTAAGGAAAGCAACAAATTTAAATACATTTTGTCCTATCCTTATTTGACTGTAAGTTGTTCCATATTTGATTGATGATAATGCTGGAGTCTTGAGGAGTCCTGACCTTTAGACTGAGTAGGACTGCAGCAGAATCTTGGCTAGTATAAAAGGGGTGGGAAGCCTAAAAGTCTGCGCCAAACTGAGATGAAAGTCCTACTGTGTTTGTCTTCAGACATTTGAGCCAAATTCACTTGCTCTGAACAAAACCTGTTTGTCAGTTTAATTAGTCTCTTTATGGTAAAATAGGGAAAAAAAATCCAAAATATATAACTTGGACCCATATCAGCGAAAGATACCATAATAGACATCAGTGTTTCCTTAAACTTGTCATCCATCTGTTTTGAAACTTCAACATTAAACAAATCCACTGTCTGTCCTCAGTTAACACTCCAAAATTATGCCCTGAACACTTGAATGCTAGTGAAAGATTTGACAGTTAACATGACTGACAAGTGTGTAGAGACACCCCCTTATCGTGAGTGATTGCATTTTGGAAGTTCACTTCATTCTCCAGAGCCTTGGGCTCCACAGAACCAGAATGTGGTTTCATATCTACAGCATATCTATACAAATAAGGTAATCACATTAGCAAACACTTTTTGTCTCATTCCCTAGAGAAACTTAATAGTAATTATTTTATGCTTATAATTAAGTTGATTTAGGATACATGGATCTAATTTAAGCATTAGGTCTTCAGCCAGAAGTAAGGCCATATCTAATGCATTTGGCTTCCCTTCCCATATGGCAGTTAAAGTCATTGGCAACAGTCACAGTGCAAATGACACTATTTAGATTTAGACTTGCCAAAAGGCAATCTAAGGACAAAGCTGCATTTGCAATATTTATACAGTCTGAAGCTTATCAGCCTCAGCTCTGGTCATCGAGACAGGGACGATTATCAGTCAGCTTAGACGCACAAAGCTACTCATGACAGTCGGTCAGATACTGAAATTGGACTCTGTTTGTTTTCAAAGCCTCGGCAGTATCACTATTTAAACAATATGAAAACTGACACTTATTAGGATGTAAATTGTTAGAGACAAGTGTAAGCTAAGCCTTTCAGAGAGAGTGGTTGCACTGTTTTTGCACTGTTAGAATCACCTAACTTATTGGTGTCAGGGCATGAGAACAAATAATGGTGCTCAGTGTTAAGTCATCCATTCCATTACTGGTTTTAAAGACATTCTACATGTTTATTGCAATCATTTTCCAGTTATAGTAGACTCTGGTGACAGCAGTGGACAGCAATATGCTTGGACAAATTACCAAATATCAGCAACTCATCAATGTCTTTTAAAACTGACATTATTTACACTTGCATTTAGTCATGTGGCACTTGTTTTTATTCAGAGCTATTTTCAAATGTTATGTATCACTGCCCTGCAATAAACAAGTCCTTTCACACTTTTCACTAGTGTGTGAAGCTACTCATCTCATATTCCTGGAATATTTCTCAAAACCCACACATTAGCACTCAACCCACTCACCGACAAATCTCTCATCGGCAAAAGCAGCCATATTTTCCTAAGCCTCATATGTCCACTGCACCAAATCTTTCCACAGCAATACTGGGTACTAAACTTTACAGAACGATATACTCATTCTGAAGATGCATTCTGTTTCAAAATTAAGCAGTCTTTCGCAAGTGCATTGGTATACTGAAATGATGTTATCACTTTAGTATAGGATTAGTGGTTTTACTGTCACCTATACCAGCATGGATAATAACATCTCAAAAAATGTATTTCCAAATAAGAAGAATTCTTAAATGCTTAAATCTAACTAATTTAATAAACTACCAGACGATACAGGCAGGTCTCTTTTTTCCAAAGATACTTTTGCTGTTACAGGAAAATAGATGATAGGATCAGTGACAGGGTGGTGTGATGCTGCATGGCATAAAGTAGAGGTCAGTTATCAGCCAAGATTGGATTATTTTCCAATTACAGTATGTCCCAAAGTGTTTTAGCCCAAAGCAATGTGTCAATTTATTAAAGAATGGCACATAGACTGAAGTACGAGAGGATCTTTGAGGAAACATTACACAGTCTTCAGGCTGATGTTTGTTGAGGCCCCAGCACTTACTTGAGGCAGTGTTGAACGACTAGCACGTGAAACAATTCTTCCCAGCCAATGCTGGTCACGTTCACCCAGAGGCGTTTTACAGCCACACTGCTGTCGTAAGTTTGAGGTTTTGCCAGAATTCTTGTAGTCACGTACACCCTTGAAATGCTCATACATGCTTCTGCCTCTGAAATGCTATGCCCCATGTCACAAGCTCCAACTAATAAACCGTGTTGAAAATCTCAAAATCGTGATAACTTCTCACAGCGTGATAACTTCTCACAGCGGAAAACAGCTCTAGAAGCTTCCATAGACGTCTACTGCTATATATATGTACTGGCGGACACAACCAATGACGTGTAGAACATCCACGAAACAAGTTTGCTCTTGTATTCACTTATATTGTGTGTACATTATCATGATTTAGAGTTACATTTTTTCCTTGTCTTGTCACAGATGAAAACTTTGCCACCCTGAAAACTTTCCTGTTTGAAAACTTAAAATTAAATCACTGGCACTGGTGAGTAATTCCAGAAATGCAAAATTAAATGTTTCGACAGAAAAAAAATTATTTTTATGTTTACTTAATATCTACAATTATGTATTTTTTTTACATAAATCCATTTATGCGGAGCATCCATCATACAAGCCCCTTGTTAGAGCTGAGCACGTTAATATAGACCTCCGATTTGCCTTGCAGAGCGAACTCCTCTTCCGCTGCTGTTATAGAAATTTAATCAGCTCCAATCACAGCAGGTGAGGATTCATTCGTATAATTGTTGTTAATTTATTTGTTCGACTAATTTGAATATAGTGGTAATTTAACTCATTGTCTGAAATATCACAGACCATTACACCAATCTGGCTACTCGCTTTTATTCTCAGCACGCCTTCCTCACAGTAGCCTAGCAATTAGCTTAGAAATTATTCATTAGTGAATCTTCACTTACAAACTGAAGTAGTGATTGGGCTGAAGCTGGAGAAGGATACCGACACTGCGTTTACTTTCTGATAAGCAGGGTCTAGTTAGAGTAATCTATCTCAGTCTGCAGGACAGTGATAAACAATGATAACATTTACACAAAAACAGAAACAGTGACTTAGTATCATGAGGAATGAACATGAAGGAAACATGAAAGAAAAGAAATAAGCAGTGTATAGCTATAAGAAGGGCTCACCCAGAAATAGCAGTTAGTTTTGCTGCATTATATGCAGTCAGCCTATGAAGGCTGTTTAAATTTTAGTTTGTAGGTTTATATCTTCCTCATACCTACAATAGTGTTCTTAAGAATCTAATTCTGGTTTGCTACTGAGTCACTTCCTTTCATGCATGTTCACCTCATGTTCTGTGGAAATTTGTGGGTCATTTTTGCAAATAGCAGCAACAAATTTCAAGAACATACATCATCAACAGCTTGGTACTTTGCTAATCGCAATCGGCTAGCGCACTGTGTAATGGAATTATGAAATGACTAAGGCAAAAGAAAAAAGGGACTGTGCTCTGCCGAATCCTTTTTGGTCAAACAAGAAATCTAAATAAAGACTTGCATACAACAAAGGGGAACTGGAAATGTGGAAATGCGCTACAAAAGCAGAACAGAGATCAGGAGAGTATTTCAACATACAAACCCATAAGAAACCAGCCTTATCTGGATGAAGAACATAAAGTTTAAGCAGTATACATCCTTTTTTTTTACTGTCTGTTCCACTTCATCAAGAATTTAATAAATACTCATTTGAGGATTTTGGACTAATTCTGACATTGTTATAAACATGACTAGGATGAAATGTTGGGTCAAAATCTAAAATGCTTCAGAACACTTAGAGTTTGAAAACGTAAGTCTATATGCTATTAACTATATAGTGCGAACTGAGTGTACTGAATTTTACCATTTTTCAGGAAATGCATAATATCCAGTGCACTCACTGACATCCCACAATGCACTGCAGGATGTTATAATTTAAGAAACATAGCCTAGCAATACAGCAGAGCAACTTTTCCTAGCTAGGGATCCCTTTTAACGGTAAAATAAACCCAATAGAGCCCCTGAATGCAGATTTATTTCATGAACTGTATTGAGCCATAGAGCTTTTTCCTCTTGGACTTTCCACCAACAGAACACATTAGCACCAAGCTGGCAATATTTCTAGTCTACTGTTATAACCTCTAGTTATTGAGGTTGGGATTAAACCCATTTAATTTAAGTTGTAATATAGAATAATAAGTAGAACAATCACTCAACAATACGTATAATAACTTTGATCATGGTGGATTGCCGTTTCCAACAGTGAAACTAAATGAAAAATGGGAAATTACTGACCCATGGCTACACTTCACAGAAACAGCTTACAGAACACCCATAATGCACTTTACAGTTTGCATAAAACAGGGAGTCAGAGTCATTTTAGACTCAGTGAAAGGTTATAGTTGAGATAATACGAGGGTGAGTCAGTAATTATCCGCACTCCCTTTATTTTAAATCTTCTGTTGGCCGCACCATCTTATCAGCGCTTTCCGTACGAGGTCGCTGTCCCTGCTGTGCACGTTTGACTGTTATGTCAGTTTATTTGTGACTATAGTGTCAGAAACTATGGCTTCCTTACTTGTGATTTGTACGAAAGAAGAGCAGCGTGCAGTTATTCAATGCAGTGATTTTTATGGTCTGAGGGTGCATCTGGTGCCGATATTGTGCCCAGTATGGAGAAAGAGTTTTGAGATGTTAAAGCATCTTCCCTGTAGTTCTGATCTTATCCCATCGGACTATTACTTGTTTGATCCCTTTAAAGAAGCCCTACCAGGATGAAAATTCATGTCTGATGAAGAGGTGAAGACAGTGGGGCATTCGTGGCTCACAACTCAGCCCAAAACATTTTTTAATGAGGGAATATGAAAGCATGTTGACAGACAGACAGAGTGTATTGAAAAGTAGGGATATTATGTAAAAAAATGTATTTGTCTTTTCTGAAAGTTGAAAATTTCAGAAAATGTCAGAAAATTCTACAGCCAGAGTGTGGATAATTTTTTGACTCACCCTTGTATTATATCTTATGGAAGTCTTAGAAATTAAGAGATGGAGAAACCTGAGAGATTCACATGGATTGAAAACTGTTGGCAGTTTTTCTTCTGATTGACAGGTATTTATTTTGCATAGTAGGTTGTTATCCGCTCCAAAACAGTCATTTATATCATACAGTAAAGCTAGCCTGACAAAAAACAACACAGGGATGTCTAGTAGTGTTTCATAATGTGTGTTGTTTGCCTGGATGTAGCACAGTTGTTTTGGATGCAGATTTTCTTTAACCAACTAAGCAGCACAATAAGACAATTCTACAAAACAAATCAGTTTAGATGTCACTAAGGTTCTTATTCAAGGCCCAGAGTAGTGTAACAGCCTGAATAGAAGAAAAACTTGCACCCACACCAGCACTTTCTGGATCATAATATTACATCATGATTGTACTGCTGTGTGAATGTTTATGAAGGGAGAGACAATGGAGGAAAAATTGGACAGAGGGTGTGGGACTGAAGAGAGTAGGTGGGCTACTTGTCTAGCCAAGTGTGGCAGACATTAGAGAGATCACCTTTAAGCACAACGTATAAAAGAGCTTCTGGCCACTATAGAGACACTGGAGTAAAAATATATTTGATGAAATCTTATGGTTGAAATTTGTTTCTAATTTAGAAATCTAATAAAATAAGGATGTTTACACCAATGTATGAATGTTATTTCTGAATCAAAATGTTTTTTCATGAATAGTAAAACCAAATATTTCTTAGTTAAAATGTACTTTTTCACTGCAAACTTCTACTATGCCTTAAGGGAAAAACCTGGCTCCAGGGTAAAGCTTGTGAAGACTCGTGAACACTCGTGAAGCATTAATGCCTTTACGAGTGTTCAAAAATAATATAAATAGTAAAAACAAAAAAAGAAAACCCTCCTATGCGCAGGTGTGTACAATACAATTATACCATTTGCATTGTATCAAACTGTGTGGTGTATGGTTACTATCCTGGCACTATGCATGTGTGAACATCTGCTAGCAAAACCAAAAGTGAAGTTAGTGTTAGAATGGCATCTAGGTCTGCTGTAAACCACAAACAGACAACAGGGAGAAATACTGATGAGTCAGATAGAGTGCAAAGACCAAACAGAGTCTCCCACGTCTGTGTCCACTCCCTACAGACAGCTGTCCCACTCAGACGACACCACACTGAGCAAGACATCTGATCCCCTTCACAGATGAAGACACTCCAGTGCTGAGGTCAAGTTTGTTCCCACACCCCTCTCAAACGCAGAGGACACTGTCTCAGTTTACAGCGACCCACTAACTATCAGTCATTCTATCAGATGTGATGATTCTCACATCTAACATTACACTAACATTTTGTTAGTGTAACAGATTAACACAATTATCTGTCGACTCAAGTGTCACTTTGTAAGACCATACATAACACCAACTGTGAGACTCTGATATACAAACCATATTTACAGAAAAGTTGGCACGCTTTCCTAAATTGCAATAAAAACTGAAATCTGTAATTTGTTGATTCACAAAGAAATAAATATAAACAAATTTAGAAATTGGTGCCTGCAACACACTCCAAAAAAGTTGAGACAGAGGCATGTTTACCATTAGGTCATATCACCTTTTTTAATTTACTTTTTAATCATTTGGGAGTTGAAGATACCAATTGTTACAGGTTTTTGAATGTGAAATTTTGCCCATTGCTGTATACAAGACTTGAGCTACTCAACAGGCCATGGTCACTGTTGTCTGATTCTCCTCTACATCATGCTTCATACATTTTCAGTAGGAGACAGATCTGGACTGCAGGCAGGCCTGTCAAGCACACACTGTTGTAACTCATGCAGAATGAGGCCTAGCATTGTCCTGGGAAAAGACATCTTGACAGCAGCATATGTTTCTCCAAAATACCAGTATAAGCCTCCTCATCAATGAGACCATCACATACAGTATATATGTAGATCACCCATGCTGTGGGCTCTGATGCACCCCAATGCCATTACAGATCATGGTTTTTGCACTTTGCATTAGTAATAGTCTGGATGGTCTTTTTCATCTTTGGCACATAAAATCCAACAGTCGTGTTTTCCAAAAACAAGCTGAAACATGGACTCATCTGACCAAACAGCTTCAGCTTGCATTTCTTGATGCTGATTATGTTAAGTGACAATGACAAAGTACTCCCGAGCCCATGTGGCTATGTCCAACACGATAGCATGACGGTTTTTCAAATAATACTGCCTGAGGGCTTGATGGTCACGGACATTCAGCAATGGTTGCCTTTCCACCCTTTATCTTTACGCATCACAAGTTCCTCTGACTCTGTCAATCTCTCATGTTATGATATTATGACATTATGAACTGTAGATTGTGACAGACCTAAATTCTTTGCAATCTTGCACTTCTCTCACACAATTTGGCACAAAGTGATGAACCACAACCCATCCTTGCATGCAAAGTCTAAGCCTTGGGTGGATGCTCCTTTTATACTCAACCTTGATGACCTCACCTGTTACCAGTTAAAGTGCCAATTGTGGAACTTTCCAGTGTTACCTGAATAACCTTTTCAGTCCTATTTTGCCTCTGTCCCAACTTTTTTTGAAAAAAAATTTTTGACTCAAATTTTTTTATATTTAACCATAGAATTCGGTTTATTATTGAAAACACTGAAAATCTTTTATTTGTCCTTTTGTCTGTTAAATAAACCTTCAAGTGAATGAACAAATTACAGATTTCAGTTGTTATTGAATTTTTAGAAAGTGTCCCAACTTTTCTGGAAATTGGGTTTGTATTTTCAGATGTCTCTTGGTGTTAAAGAGCAATTTATCTTCATGAAAATGTTTCTCGCTTTGTCCTTCACTTAATAAAAATGGCACCAAAGCAACAGAAGCTGCTTGATTAATGGCATCTGTCTAGACAGCTGTAGAAAACAGTCACCAGCATGATGAAACATCAGTGTGTTAAGCACTAAAAGGGTCATTCCTCCCTGTAGCCACAGGCCATATGCTGGCTCGGCATTGTTTGATCTGATGCTGAGCACAGCAAACAGCTTTCTGCGTGAGCATGACTCAAGCTTGTTCCATCTCCCTTTCCCTTAGTGGGAAAAAGCTATAAGAATAATGACTTGTTTATAATGGGCATGCTTACAGAAGGCTGTTAAAGCTTTCAGGAGGAAGAAAACATTACCTAAAACAGTATAGTATTGGTCTGTGTGTGAGTGGAACATAATATGTATATTATGTATATATTATTCATTCATTTTCTTGACCGCTTATTCCTATTTCAGGGTCAGGGGAGAGTCGGTGCCTAGCCGGCAGTTTAGGGCGCAAAGCAGGAACAACCCTAGACAGGGTGCCAGTCCATCGTAGGGCACACACACACACACACACTCACACTCGGGCCACTTTAGAGACACCCATCAACCTAACGTGCATGTCTTTAGACTGTGAGAGGAACCTGGATTAGCCAGAGTAAACCCACGCGGACACAGGGAGGACATGCAGACTCCACACAGAAAGGACCCAGACCGCCGAACCCGGGACCTTCTTGCTGTGAGGCGACACTGCTACCCACCGAGCCACCATGTCGCGCTGTATACCACCACTACAGTGGCACCTGTAAAATTGGTATGATATATTAGGCAGCAAGCAAACAGTCAGTTCTTGAAGTTGATGTGGTGGAAGCAGGAAAAGTATGCGAGCATAAGGATCTGAGGAACTCTAACAAAGGCCATGGCACAATGGACAAAGGTGATCTGCTCTGAGGAATCATTTTTTTTTTACACCAAGTGGACACCCAGGTGTCTGTACATCACTTACCTGGGGAAGAAATAGCACCACAATCCACTACCAATATTTTGAACAACGTTTGCTAGGAAACTATAGGTCCTGACACTGACACGTACCACCTACCTAAACATTGTTGCAGACCAAAGACTCTTACCCAGCAGATGGCAAACACATCAAGCTTATTGCCCTTCAAAATCAGAAGATGTCCAGCAGTGCCATCAGCAGTGCCAAGTCTGGCCAGAAGTGGTCTTCATGGAAGAGTTCAGCCAAAAAGCCATATCTCCGACATGGAAACAAGGCCAAGTGACTTAACTATGCATGAAAACATAGGAACTGGTGTGCAGAAAAATAGCAGTGCTGTTGACTGATAAGACAAAATTGTAAATATTTGGCTGCAGCAGGAGGCAGTTCTCTGCTGGTACAATAATGAGTGTCTACAGGCAACAGTGAAGCATGATGGAGGTTCTTTGATGGGGCTGCATTTCTGCAAATGGAGATTTGGTCAGGATTAATGGTGTCCCCAATGCTGAGAAATACGAGCAGATACTTATCCATCATGCAGTACCATCAGGGAGGCATATGATTGGCCCCAAATTTACATTTTTGTTCACATGCTCAAGGGCCCAGCAGTGGCAGCTTGGTGGTGCCGGGGCTTGAACCCCCAACCTTCTACAACTGATCCACCCCTGCCCTTGGAATGTCTTCTGCAGCAGGACAACGACCCCAAAACAGCCAATGTCATAAAGAACTACAGGGGTTAGACAATGAAATGACATTACCTTGGATACCGTGGCTCTTGATACATCACAAAGACTTGCTGTCTTGGTCACAGATGCGCCAGCAAGACGTGCACCAACA
>JAOVYV010000045.1:13181761-13193881 GCA_025674545.1 Hassar affinis | reverse complement strand
CTTTGAGCTGTGATACTGCTAGAATTTTAGCCATGTACTACCTATTAAACGTTATAAGTCCCAGAACCCAAGTATTCTTAAACTACACAAAACCAGCGAAGAACAAGACATAGGGAATACAATAACTGCAATAAATGTGGTAACAGCTTTGAGAGACATACTTGCTCCTTATCACCTGCATTCATGCCTCAGTGGAAAAAGACTCTCACATACACCCTGTGAAGTACCGAGCAGTGTCCTTATTTGTTTACTCTTTTGCTATCCCATTTTTTTGACCTTGCTAATTACATGTTTAATGCCTTCTTGAACATCTTGTCCTGTTATATCCTGTTTGCTAATCGCTTGATTCTTGACTGTGACTATTGGACCTTGTTTTGGGTTAGTAAATAATCTGTTTTATCTGTGCTTGCATCCACTTTCTCCTACCATCTGTGACAGAATGCTTCACCTGCAAATGGATGCAGCAGAGGGACAGGATATATAGGACATTATCATTTCATGGATGCCCAGTCAGGGAATATATCAATCATATCAGTCTCCTCAAATCATGGAATGAAAGTCAATCAACAATGCCACCAAACCCACACAACAACCTGCCACCTCACCTGACAAGTATTCTGTGAACTGGAGTTAAGTCAAGGATTCCTCTTTAAATGTTCACTGTATTTTGCCAGTTTAGAACCCATCTCAGATATGAATAAGATGGCCCATTTTGTCAGGCTGCTTTCTGGATGTTCTGAAGTGGGCAACTGCAATATGGAATGTTTCAGGACTGCATACCACTTCTTATGATCAGATGATTGAGCAGTTTGCACAAGTTTTTGATCACTCTCCCAAAGGGAAAGCCATTGAGAGACTCATGGCCCACTGCAGACTAAGCACTGCACTTTTGTACCATAGCAGCCTGCCTGCTGATATGGGATCATTGCCTGTCGATGAGCTCATCGATCTCTCTATACTCCTATTTAATTTATTAAGAAGTCGCCAAGTTCCCCAAGTCATCACTCTCTCTCAGCTCTGACCCTTCCACCCCCTGAACCTATGAACCTATGCAACTCAGGAGAACCCAACTCAGTCCCAAAGAGAGAGAGAGAGAGAGAGAGAGAGAGAGAGAAAGAGACATAGAAGAGAGTGGTTATGCTTTTACTATGAAGATGCCACACATGCCATAGCTGTATACTCCCTGCAAAAGAGGAAACAGAATTGGGGACCTACTCCACAAACACCCTGTACAGTGAGTCCTGCTCCCTTCATATCTTCTCAATCATTTTTCCATTATGTATGGATAAAGCATTATGAATTCTTGTCCCTCCTAACCCTTGTCACATCTGGTGCCACAGGATACTTCTTAGATCAAGCCACCAC
Source organism: Hassar affinis (assembly GCA_025674545.1). Taxonomy (NCBI): domain Eukaryota; kingdom Metazoa; phylum Chordata; class Actinopteri; order Siluriformes; family Doradidae; genus Hassar; species Hassar affinis. The sequence continues at coordinate 13,192,516 of JAOVYV010000045.1, read as the reverse complement.
CAAGGAGCTGCAAGTCCCAATTGTCAAGTTGTCTCACTCACATCACATTCAGTCAAAGGCCCCAAAGACTCTGGCACGGCTTAATTTACCTTGACAGAACTCATCCTCCAAGTAGGTGCACTGCATCAGGAGAAGATCACCTTGTACTTCAAGTCTTTAGTACTCTGTCTAAACAACATCTGGTAGTTTTTCACCACAGACCTCATGATTGTACCATCAACCTGCTCTCAGAACACCATTCCCCCCAAGGACAAGTCTATCCTCTATCTCAAATGGAAAAAGCTGCCATGGCAGAATATATCCAAAAAGCACTGGCCGAAGGTATATTCACCCCTCTAAATCACCCACTTCAATCAGATCATGGTGAAATATCTTTACCCATTGCCCTTGGTCCCCACCACACTAGAACAACTTTGAGAGGCCAAGATATTCACCAAGGAAGATAAGAGAAGTGCCTATTCTCTGGTATGAATTCAGGAAGGAAGATGAATGGAAGATGGCTTTCAGCACCACCAGCGGTCGCTACAAATATCTGAAGATGTGGTGAGTGACCAAGGACCTCAGTTTACATCTTGAGTATGGGCTGGTTTCAAGGAGAAGCTGGGGATTTCAGTTAGCCTTAACTCCAACCAGCCAACTGGAATAAAATTATGGCAGACCACCACTGAGGCTGTGTGGCTGGCCACACAGGATCTACAGAATATCCATTCTACATATCTACAGAAAATCCGATGTACATAGTGAATTAGTTATGTCACCTATCACTTAGAACTATAGGGGATCTTGGGGGTTATGTCATAGCTTCATCTGCTACTCCTAACCTTCAGCCTTCGTGTCCTTTCAACAAGGCCTCCACAAAGCACATGACACCATTTTGTGGTTCTTGCTTTCCTGAATACTAATGCAACACACCTGCTCCTAATTACCCGCAATCACGCCTTAGTATAAAAAGATTCTCACATATACACACACCTTGTGAAGTACCACACAGAGCTCTCACGCCTATCGTATTGAGCCTTGTTTGTCTGCTGTTTTGCAATTCCATCTTTTTTTACCTTGCTAGTTTCCTGTTTAATGCCTTCTCAAACATGTTTCTTGACTTTGATAATTGGGCACTGTTTTGGCTTAGTAAATAAACTGTTTTATCTGCACTTGCATCTGCTTCCACCTACCATCTGTGACATTTATAAGAAGTATTCAGAACCTTTACTTAAGTATAAGTACTAAAATAGCAATGTCAAAATACTCATTACAAGAAAAAATCCTACATGAAAAATCCTACTAAAGTAAAAGTACATAAGTAAAATGTAGTTAAAGTATTAATGCAAAAGTACTGGTTTTCTATGACAATTATATTATTAATACTGAAGCATCAGCATGTTACTTTTGTAGCTGATGGAGTTGGAGCTAGTTTGAACTACTTTATAAACGGTTTTATATACAGAGACACCAGATCAATCTTAAGTACATTATTGAGTAAATGCACTTAGTTACTTGTCACCAGTGCAAGGGGATTAAAACCTAAAGCATTTCTACTATGCATCTGTATATAATTTTCAAAATGCCTCAACACTTTGAAGAACCCAAGGTCATAAGACAGAAATATGCACATAAACATCCCCCTCTCAAGAAATGTACCCTAGGATTACAAGCTAAATATAAGATATTCTCCCTAAGATAGCATTAGAGTAGGTAATAATTGTAGTTCCTCTACAGTCTGCTTCTTTACAGACAGGTGTTTTTAAAAAGACACAGTGTTAAAGTGGGAGAGTATCATTACTACTGACACAGTTAAGTTTGGGAGACAGAAGACCTTGACAGAATAAAGCTATGGTTTTGTGAAGTTTGCAGCACATGATTGTTTACAAAGAAAAGTCTTGCTTTAAACTGTAAAACGGCATTTTTACAATGCATATAGTGTTAAAAGAGACAGAACACATTGGCACGACTGTGATGTTTAGTTTTGGCTGGAGGAAATATGTCACCAGTCTTAGATGTGGGATTTCTACAAGCAGGCACTTGTGGTATCTGTCTGCAAATAATCTAGCTTTGTTTGAAAGCTCCAAATACTGTATGTGTATTTCTCAAGACATTTGTTTGATATATTTTAAATAAATAAAAAAAAAAGAATTTGGTGTTTTTAGAGGGTTTACTGAAATCAACAAATTTCAAAATTATACATACAACCATTTGGATTATTAATTCAGTGGTGCTGAAAATTCCAAAAGGTCTTTTAACTTGCCAAGGCCTGTTAACTTCCTGTTAGTGATCATGATTGACTAGAGCTGGTAGCTTCTCTGTGCCCACATAAAAAGTTTGTTTGTCCAAGTTTGTCCAAGAAAGAAGCCCATGTTAAAATTTGCCACTGATCACACAGACAACGAGGAAACATTTCTAGAGAAACATTTATGATCAGATGAGACAAAGATTGAGTTGTTTGACCACAATGCCCTGAGGTGAAGTAAGGTGAGGCATTCAACCCTAAATACAAAAGTGTTAAGCATCATGCTTTTGCTACCAATGGAACTTGTACCTTGCACAAAATCTGTGGAATAATGAAGAAGGAAGACTATCTCAGAATTTTTCAGCATTACCTCAAACCATCAGCTAAACAGTTGAAACTTGGACACACTTGGGTGTTCCTACAGCACACCTACACAAACGCACATCAAAGGTGGTTGTAGAATGGATAAAGCAAGCTAACCTTAAGCTTTTGGAATGGCTTTCCCAAAGTCTTGACCTCAACCCTATCAGAAATATTTGGACTGTGCTTAAAATTCATGTCCTTGCCAGGAAACCAACAATTTAACTGAACTCTTCAGAGAAGAGTGGTCAAATATGCCAGTGGCCAACCAGAATTCTGCCAGAAGCTTGCAAAAACAACTGGTCAACATGCAACTTGCTAAGATTCATTTAACCAAGTATAAGGTGTTTTGTATGTATAATCTTCACCCTGTAATGATTTCAGAAAAAAATAACTTGTGGACCTTTTTTATTTCTTTCTATTAAAGATTTACAGTATGTTGTTATTCTGTATCAGAAAAAGAACAGTTCAAAGAAGTCGCTGAAAGCCCAATATTGCCATAAATTTCATGTCCGTAATGAGTGTTTGTAAACTTCTGACTGCAACTGTATATATGTGGCTAAAAAGACTATTATCATACATCTAAAATGATGCTTTCTGTATGAGACTAACATCAGGAATGTTGCTGTCTCTCCTTTGTTGTTACCTTACACTAGCAAATGAAAGATTCAGTGAAACCCCATCTCACATGGAATAGTGGGTCCTCGACCGAGTATCTGAATGACCAGACTGCTGGTAGTTAAACGCCAGTTCAACCTGAGTCATCATACTGCGCTGTCCCTTGCTGTGTGTTAGAGATGCACAGAGGGATTAAAACAACTGAGCCATTATAATGTGTGTATGACCATTAAAGCACAACCACGGAGTGAAAGTTATCACTAAGTCATTTTTTCCTTACTGAAGAAGCAGAAACATTTGATTGAATTTAGCATGAATGTACTGTATATATCACACATAAAGGCAGCTTTCTTAGATTTCACATTGCTCTCATATTGTAGAATGTGTGAGTCCAAGTCACTAATCTCATGGAGAATGGGGTCAGTTGCAGATATGCAGGAAAAGACATATTTCATCTGGATTATATAAGAGAATTGATGGATTAGGGCGAACATAATGGACAATATCCAGTGGTATAACCAGTACAGGCATTTGATAACATGACTGTTTAAATATCAGGCTACTTATATGGCAAGAAAAATCCTCAGTGATTCAGATGTTAGGCAAACTTTTTAGCTACATACTGCCTACATATCACAGCCTTAGGTATAAAAGAAGGTCACAGTTTCAGTAATAGTGTTGTGAAGACAGGTTTGAAGCAGAAAAAAACATGAACAGGTTGAACATGAAAGATGCAACCAAACATCAACATCAACTGTGGATAAGCATAACCTTATAAGCAAAAAGAAGGTTAGTAAATAGGTAGTAAAAAAATAGGGAGAGACTCAAATGAAAAGAATGTCAAGAATAATAGCTCTGCCATTTTAAGGGGTTCAAGGGGTTTGCTGAGAATGTGAGGTTGATTAGTTATTATGAATAGTTATTATGACATATATTATGTGAAATAAGCATACCAAATATATAAATAATTTCTATTATTTATAGAATAAGTTCTTGAAATGTCACTTGCAGTTTCCACTGTGTATGAAATTTCATGAAATTTGGTGTGCCTTTGTAGTGATGTGTGGTGTGAAATCCCATGTAATTTGAGCCTTTACATCACAAACATTATTTACTAGGTGGCTCTACACCACAGACAAATCATAATGAGCTAGCATAATGCGCCACACAAACCTGCCATACAAAATTCAGAATGGAAAAGTGGCTTTTGTCAGAGGGTTGGTGAAGTCTATGATATCGTTGATAACCAAAAACTGCCAGCACTAGCAGCGATCATAATAAAGAGCCGAATTAGGCTTGTTTGTGACTTTCAAAGCATTACAAAATATTTTAGATATTACCCAGGTTTTTATAATTGTTTTATCTTTTAGGTCAGGTTTACCATCATAAGGCAGTCATGGACAGCCCCTTCTTAGATGACCAACAGCAAAATGAGGGAAACTCTGAAAGGTAAATAACCTCAAGAGACTCAGGTTTCAGACATTGCATCTGTTGCCTCTAGGTGTGAAGATGTGTGTCAATGTGTGTGTTTCATGATGAGCAGTAGACCTTTAATGAAGATGAATGAATGGTTTCTGGTTGGCATCTTGCTGTAGAAGGTTTGCACACATGTCCCTTCAATATGCATTTCCATGTATTCTCAAGTAGAAAGCATTCAGACTGGCCAGACGTTTATTCAGTGAGGGATGAAAAAGCATCATTTTCTTGAACTTGAGTGAGCATTGGTTAAAGATTAACTTAAATACAAAGATAAATGTATTCAATTTAATCAGCAAGGTAATGTTAGGCTGATCACTGAACTTTACAATGCCTGTTAATCTTGGTCTATGGAATACACTGCAGACATGTCTGAAGCGCCTCTGTTTTTATAGTGTGGGCACAGTGGTTTATCTATTATTGAATATTTGGATGATTAATCAGATCTTACATCATGTTTTTGATACAGTAAATGTAACTAGACTTGTTTTAGGGGGGCTACAGGCACCCTCTATTTCCCTCCCCAAATAAACATGCATTATTAGCTCAATGTATTAAACACTGCAGTATTTAGGGCAGATATGAATAGTATATTTATGACTGTATATTTCTTACTAAAGGCAGGAAAGGAGAGGGAGGAAAAAAAGAGGAAGGAGGCTGTAACCTTGACTGGACTGAAGAAGCAGGTTTGATGGAGGTTAGTGATCAAGAAGAAAGCAAGCTAGTGGGCATTGTTTAACCCAGATAGTCAGTTTGATTATAGAGGTTTCATTCTAGGCATAAACCAGTGGTGTCCTACAAGGGTCATTGTAGGTGCAGGTTTTCTTTCCAACCAAGCAGAAGCCACACACTACTGGAAGCCAAGATCCACTGATTAGATCCATAGATTAAAATCAGGTGGAATGAGGTGTGGCTCTTGATTGACTGGAAGGAAATTCTGCACCCACACCGGCCCTTTGAGGATAAGATTGGACACCCCTGGCCTAAACTAAATGTTTTCTCATAATGTAAGTTATTTGATGTATTTACTGGATTTAAGAAAAGTTTATTCAAAATTAGATTTAAGAAGCTATTTTTGCTGGTACAGCCACTTTTTGGTTTATTCGTATTTGTTGGGGTTTTACCAATATCCCTTTTGTCCTCTGGCTGGGGATGTATGCAACTTTGATTTGTTAATATTTTGTTGTGTGTAAATAAATACAAATTAAATTAAGAAACAAATTTTTCTGCTGTCAAATGTCACATTGTCCTAGTAATTCAGTCATCCAGGTAACATGAATGTAACTACAGACCAGATGCACAATGTAGCGGTCTATATTCTCAGTATTTGAGTAGTGAATCGGTACCACTTGTTAGTGGATGTATAGTAGTTAAATCATATAAGATCTGTACCCAATACATGTCTCTTCAAAGAAATTTGCTGCTATGAGGCAATTTCTCCAAAGAGTTGTAAGGTGGCTTATCTCTATACCCCTAGTCAAAATTTAGCCCCCCTGTTCATAAATCTCTAGTGACACCCCTGTACATCATTAATCATTAAAACATGCAATTGTTTTGACCTGATTCATTAGACAGTTAAACATTTGTAGTTTGAATATTTTTAATATAAGTAACAAAATACTAGTTGATTATTTTTTAATCCAAATAATGCTATGTTTCTTATTTTCAGCTACTTCTTATAGAACATGTAAATATACTCAGATTTTTGCAGTTGAATTTGTGACACCACTGACAAGTAAGTCCAACTTTGCATGAACACTGACACTATATTTGGCCAAGTGAGATGCACCTGGGTCTTGTAATGCTAGCCATGAAACTCTACTCTGTACACCCATCAATTATGGAGTGAGCCAAGAACAGAAATGCTCATTGACACTCTCTTGTCATCTTTCCAAAAAAAAGTCCCTGGAACTATTTCAGTTAAGCACTGCCGTGATGCTCAATAGAATGAGATTTCTTTTTTTGTAACACATATTAAGAAAAAAAAATTGGCAACACTTCTCAACATGTCTTACATTCACAAGTGTGACGAAATATAAATCCCTGCTGTATGTCAGTCCTCTGAACTGCTAAGCCAGGAACTACAGGAACTTGTGTATTTTCCTCGCGGACTCATGGCCCTTGCAGAGTGGCCATATACTGGGTGGCTTCTTTAACTAATTAATAATAAGTAATTTTTTCCTTTAAAAGCCTCAGAAATTTACAAAAATACACCCAGGTCTAAATTTAAGAATTCATTAATATGATCTCCACCATTTTCACTGGCTATTATAATCTGTACTACAGTATATTGAGGTCTTTGCATTGTGTTCTGGCATTTAAGAGCAAGTAGTAATCAGAGCTTACAATGAGATCTGAGTGCTCCTTTTCAATTATTAAAGATTATTAATTATTAATTATTAAAAATCTTTTATTGGTTTGGTCATTATTTATAAGGTTTAAATATGCTATATCTATCCTCTTGACCTGTTGTTGCGGTTTGCTTTAGAGCTGTCTAGTCAAGTTAATTGCTCACTTTTATCTAAAATGATCTACGTTTTAACATGCACATCTGTGGTCATTTAAACACATTTTGTGTTTCGTTCACTTTTGTGAATTTATTCAGCAGAAATTGTAAAGTATAGTGGACATTATAGCTCTGTATGCTGTATGCTAAATGCTTGTGGACTTCTGAATATCACACCTGCACATGGGTATAGGGATTTGCCCATTCAGCCAGAAAAGCGTCAGTGAAGTCAGGCACTGATGCAGGAGGCTATCCTTGATTCATTTATTCATTTATTTAGCTGAATTTATATGCCTAAATCTGTAAACTAGCTGTCATCACAGTAGTTAACATTTTCATTTAAACACAGTGGAACTGAGTAAAAAGTGCCATAACTACATTAAAATGAATAATATTATGGCATCAGCCACCAAAACTAGGGAGTGTGTTGGTGGAGCCGTTCAATACACCACCATTCATGAGTGGTGTTATGCATGGCTCCCAGCATGCTTAGGGGGTGTTCATGTACCTACTGTGAGTGGGTGTGGAAAATGGCTTCTTTGCATGACTCTTCTCCTGTGATGTGAATATATAGCATAGAACTTACAAACTCTAGGAGTGACTAAGTTATCCAGGACTGTGCGTTTTTTCCACAGTTACTACAGCACACCCAAATCAACTCAGCAACTTAAATTAGTTTTAAAATGAAATAGTTTTAAATGAGTTTGATTAAGTGATATAGTATGTGAAAAGATTTTATTAATTTATGTTGTAGATGCACAATAAAATGTGGGGGTTTTTTTAGTACTAAAAACTGGCCTGTCACTGTCAAGGATTCTTTTAAGAGGGACATTGTATCAGCATTGTGTTATATGGCCTTGTATAGAGCTACACACACACTGCCATGTCAGTTCAGGACAGAGCTGCATGATATTGACTGGTTTAGAGATATCACATCACATATGCTTGCATGTCCCTTCCATAGGGTTGATTTGCATTTGTTTTCGGAAGGACTGTGAGCTATACACTGGAAATAGCTGAAAGCCACATTAAGTCAGATAACACAATCAAAGATTTTGTGATCAATAATCTTTCTTGCTCTCTCACTGCCATTAGAAGGCAATGGTCCACAGGACAATGTTATAGTGATATTTAGTTCTTTAGTGCACAGTACAATTTTAGACTAAAGACTCGCTTTAATACAATGTTTTAAATTTGGGTATGTAATAAAGCTATACTTAGAGTGCTATGGTATTTCTTAAAATATTGGAAGTGAAACTGGAAATACTAATACTAAATCAGCTGAAAAGCATACGACACATAACTCTCATAACATTCTGTTCTAATAAAACATTTAATCTTTTTACAGCTGCCTAGAAGAATCTTGTAGCTCAAAGTACCATAAGCGTAGAATGTGAAAGTGCATCCGCACTGATGATAAGCACAGGAAATAAAACCATGTCCAGCAGACATTCTTCTTCATGGTCCATTAGAATTGAAAAATACATTTTGCTTTTGTCGAGTGAAAATGAATGTGGCTTTGCACAAATGGTTACAGATGTACTATATATTAGTGGTAATGGTTTCTCTAATGCAATAGTAAAGGCTAGCAGTGAGAACGTTGCAAGAGCTACTGCTGTTGCTGCTACTGCCCTTGAGCAAGAACTTTAACCCACAACTGCTCAGCCATATGCTTGCATTGTAATTGTAAGTCACTTGGCATAAAAGCATCTACCAATTGAACATGAATGCCAAATTAATGTAAATTAATTAATGTTCTTTAATACTGCCAAGGCGCTTAAAAATCAATTGTTCATGTGATGCATATGATGTTTTCTTTAGCACAAATATCCATTCATCATTAGTCATGATTGATCCAGAGCCTATGCAGAGGACACTGGGTGTGAGGCAAGAAAAAATCCTATCCTATCTATCTATCTATCTCTCAATGACAACTAGAGGAAATTTTGTAGCCAATCCCACCAACCTTTCTTTCGAGAAGTAGGGAAACCTAGGAAACATGCATGACCACAGAGAGAACACACAAAACTCTGCACAGTAACCTAAACACATTCAATCTGGGGACACTAAAGCTCTGAAATGGCAACACTACATGCTGCACCAACACACTACATGGAGCCCAAATATTTTGCCGTGAAAATGAATAGAAGAACCTCACACAGACCAAACATTTTTTTCCTTTGGTTGCTCCCATTCCTTGGGGTCACCACAGTGGAACTCCGCATCTCGATCTGGCACATGTTTTACACCGGATGCTCTTCCTGTTTCAACCCTCCCACTATGCAGGCTTGGGGGAACACAATCATGGGCAATTTTGTATGTCCAATTCACCTAACTTGTGTGTGGGACTGTGGGAAGAAACCAGAGTACCCGGAGTAAACCAACGCAGACACGGGGAGCACATGCAGACTCCACACAGAAAGGACCCACACCACTCCCACCTGGGATCGAACCCAGGACCTTCTTGCTGTGAGGCAACAGTGCTACCCACCGAGCCACCATACCTCACAGACCATGAAAGTAATTTTCAAAAAGGTTTTGCAATGAACTAAAGAAGATCTTCACCAAGAAGATCCATACTGTACAATTTTTTATTGAAAATCAAATTTATGTTGATATGTGGTCAAAATGGACAGCTGGAAAACCGGAGTTGGTTTTCAAAGCTCTCTAACAGTAAGTGTTTTATTTGATGAACTGGTTGTATGTTTCTCAAAGCATAGGCTGTCTCTGTACAATCCCACTGATTGTGTGAGTAGCACTGATTAGAGTGTGTCTACATGCACCATGCAGTAGTGTAACACAGAGCAGTGATTACTGCACCCCACCAACTATAAGCTGCCTTATAAGCTCAGTGTTAATTACACCCCAGCCATGTTCTGCCTATCCTCCTTCACTGATCATGAGTTTCAGCTCTCATTATCTCAGTCTGTCTCAGCAATGCAGCTGTGGACTAAAACACAGCCATCTGTATCTGAATATTATAAACCGTATCTGGAGTTAGAAATATGAATGATGTTTAGGTCTATGAAGTTAAAGACAGCTTGCTTAGATTCAGACATCTTTACTATGTAAACACTATGATCCTGTTTCCAAAACTGAGCAATCAGCAAATTAGCATATCTAGGTTATTTGCTTTTGTTGTCTCTGCGCCTATACATTGTCTCCGGAAGGTATTCACCCTCCAGCGATTATTCCTCTATACACTGTATTGCAGCATCAAATTTAAGCATATTAGAATAGTGTCTGTCTATGGAAGCAAAATTTAAGTTAAACTATTAACTATTTAGATGTCCTTGAAAAAGTTATTTGAAAAGCAAATCTAAAAATGGTTTAATTGATTTGTATTCACTCTCTAAGAGTGACTTGCCTCTTACAACAGTTACAAATTTGAGTTGTCATAAATATGTACATTTCCCCGGGTGGGGCGGTCTGGGTCCTTTCTGTGTGGAGTCAGCATGTCCTCCCCGTGTCCGCATGGGTTTTCTCCAGGTACGCCAGTTTCCTCCCACAGTCCAAAGACATGCACATTAGGTTGATTGGCGTCTCTAAAGTGGCCCTAGTGTGTGAGTGT
>JAOVYV010000045.1:13140758-13155808 GCA_025674545.1 Hassar affinis | reverse complement strand
GTTCCTGCCTTGCGCCCTATGTGGCCAGCTAGGCACCGGCTCCCCCGTGACCCTGAAAAGGAATAAGCGGTCAAGAAGATGAATGAATTATGTGAAATACTGTGTTTATATGATTTCTTTACTTTATGTCCTTGGCAGTGACTGTCAAACCAGGAGGCAGCAGCTTGGACATGCAGAACCTGGTGAACATCATGAACTCGGTCAATATTCCTAGTGGAAGTCAGCCTCAGACCATTGTTGTCATGAGCAATCAGAAGCCTAATGGCTCTGGCTCTGCTGCTGTCCAAACAGCTCTTCCTGTAGCTCAGAGCAACATTGTACAAGGTATGCAGTGGATTACTTGTGGATCTGTCATTTTGTGTTTGCACAACTGGAACAAACAACTGAACAAAACAAACAGTTTAAAAATGCTAGATTACATGCAATTTTAGTTTTAGGTATTTGTTGATGTGTCTGCAACTCCTTTGACCTTCACACATTTTGTAAAATAGTTTCACATTTTAACATCCGAGTAACTAGTATGAATTATCGCTCAAACATGTGCCTTAAGTGCAATTTACATATGAATCTGGAATGAGTGATGATTATGTAGGTGTTTTGAACTCTGTTAATTGACACCCTGGAAGCCCCTCCCCTTTCCCCCACCAGTGCACATTAGTAATGTTTTGGCCAGTGCCCAGTCTTGACTTGTTTTTCTCACTTGAAAGATGCCCAGCCATCACTTTCTGTTAAAGTAAATGGGGAAAGTTTCAGGTCCTTTAATGTTGACTAAATTCCACCAGTCTGTGTTCAAATTAGCTACCTTTAAGCATGTATATTGGTAACATCAGTTAACTATATTTATTAGAGATGCACTGAAATTTCAACCACTAAAAATGATGCACAGCAGGGCAGTGGTAGCCCGGTAGGTTAGGACTCCGGGGTGTGAATAGGCAGGTTGGGGTTTTCGAGCCCCAACATCAGGGCTGCTGTTGCACAGTGCTGGTCCCAAGCCCAGTTATTGGGAGGGTTGCTTCAGGAAGGCCATCTGGTATAGAAACCTGTGCCAGATTAAGTGACCTCAACAGTGGGTACAAACTGTTAAAAGGGGGGGGGGGGATGAACAACGGACAAAATAAAAAAAAATACTGCTTTCAGCTGGAGGCCATAACTTGTAATTCCTGATCTCAAACCAGGAAAAGCAAAAGAAAACACACCCATGAACTTGAAATTCTTGCTCGGGAACTCAGGGTAGTCTTCTCAGAGTTCCTTTGAGTTCAGATAGCGACACCAGAACAACACCAGAAGTTAACAAAATAGCCCTTCTTGGCTGACATGAATTGTACTGTATAAATACGTTTATGTTGGATCAATACAGATCAATACAACTTTCACTTGTTAAAAATATAACATTGTTCATTCAGTTCACTGTTTTGAGGAAGAAAATGTACATCATTCATCACAGTTAGCTGATTAGCTTGTTATTAACAAAAGACAAACACGGAGGCATCCATGAACTATGCGAATTGAACTACATTCTATCAGTTTGGTACATTAAAACATGGATATGAGAATCTACTTGAATTTGTTATAATGACTTATTTTAGGTACCCCTGTGTCACCTTTAACCTACGCTTGTCCACGATGTGGAGCCCGGTTCAAAATGGTGGAGGCGCTCCGGGGACACATGTGTGTAAGTAGCCAAATTCATGAGCACCTAACACAAACACTGCATGTGTAGCCAAAGAGATTGAGAGTCTGACAATGAATTGTTTTCCTGTTGTATAGTTCTGCTGTCCAGACATGACTCATACAAGTGTAAAGAGTGAAATGCCCACTCATTTAGAACACAATCAGAGTCCCCCTCTCACGAAAGTAAAGACTGAATGCAGCAGTCCAGGAGAACATCAGTCCAGGATTGTCATGTTGGTGGATGACTTCTATTATGGAACCTACGAGGGAAATCGAGAATACGTTCCCACAGACAACTTAAAAGATACGTTATCATTCAGATGTTTCACCTGCGGCAAGAAGCAGAAGAACAATATCAGGTTTGAAATATATTTTAACGTTAACTTAAACAGTGGTGGAATTACGGTGGGAGAACGTCTAGGTGCCTCTTGTTTGTGTATATATATTTTTTTTTTTGGTATTCTCTGTCTGGACATCTGCAGCAACTTGACACCTCTTATCTCCTTGTAGGCTTATGAACCACATGAGGTTCCATGCAGATGTAGAACAGCAGAGTGGAGAACACACATCCTGCCCGCACTGTTATCGGCAGTTTCCAACTCCATTTCGTATGCAGTGTCACGTGGAGAGCGTCCATTGCACTTTAGAGTCAACTAGTAAGAGATGCCTTATTACCTACATCCATATACAGTTATTGCAAGCTTGATGAAGTTTTTCCATTCACTCTGGATGTCTGATTTGTTTCTTTCTATGTTATAGAGATAGATATATTGTACAATATAGGATGTGGTATGTTCCATTAAAGATGTTGAACTATAGGCATTACCATAAAATATACTTTACGCTCATCAAGAAGTACAGATCATCACACAATAGCATTACATGTTCAACAACAATCATAATAATAATGATAGTTTTCCATGGAGAATTTCTCCATTTCCTGTTTCCTGTCCTCTTGTCCCTGTAAAGAATGCAGGAAAAACAAACTGAAATTTGCACTTATCAGCTTATTCTGTTCCTTCATAAAATGCATGTTTTGTGCAATTTAATGAAAAGACTTTCATTTAGAAGTATACTGAATTACCAGAAAAACTGTTATACCAGTTAATACTTGGTAGGTTCCCCTCGAGATCTTGGAGGGAACGTTGCACAGTCCTCACGCTGATGTTTTTTGAGGCCCCAGCACAGAATTCTGATGTTACTTGAGGCAGTGTTGCAAGCCTATCGTGTGTCTATCGACACTTTTTATGGCCACACTGTCATAAGTTCAAGGTTTTTCCAGAATTCTTGTAGTCACGGTACACCCTTGAAATGCTCATATGCGAAAATCCAAACTTTGCTTTTACTTTGGAAATGCTATGACCCATCTCACGAGCTCCCAACTATTAAACCACGCTGAAAGTCGCAAAATCGTGATAACTTGCCATTCTCATGGCCTAAATAGCTCTAGAAGCTTCCACAGATGTCTATCGCTTTATATACGCACTAGCCGATGCAACCAGTGGCGTGCGTGGGTGGTGTTACTGTGTATTTTGCATAGGCCCCAGTACCAGTTTTTCTGGTCCTTCAGTGTATATTAATTTGCAATTTTTAGGTATTTTTTTGTAAAGTGTGAAGTATAAACTTTAAGTATGCAAACCATCAAGTTTAAAGACTGTTATTATTTATTATAAATTATTATAAACTTTGAAGATTTGTGTTTAAAAAATAGTTAAGAAAATTTTCATATTTCCCGTGTATTGTTTTGAGTTTACCCCATTATTTTCATTTTTATTATGATACCGAGATCAGAGCATTGCCTATAAACATAGTAATTCGATACGTTTCTTCAGTCGAACGCTGGCAAAAGCTGTTATGAACAGTAGCCGTGAAAGCTAATGGTGTACTTTCTTAAAGTGGGAAAGAGTGATCTCGACTAAACTACCTGACATTCAGCAAACATCATCCTGGCAGTACATGAGCATTCTCTTTAATTATCTGCTTTTAACTTAATGCAGAACATCACATCAAATTAAAACAACGTCTCAATCTTGGCCTTGAAATAACATCACTCCGAACACTGGCGAACATTAACACAAAGCAGCTTTACAAAAATCCACTTGCAGATTAAAGAATGTTTAGTTGTCTAATGGGCAAAATCACACCCATTCATGTCATTGATAAATCCTGTATTATCATGTATACTGTATAATGACTGTATATATTTTAAAACCAATAAAAGAAAAAAAGCAGTACTACATATCAGATGCTTATGTACTAAATGGTAATTAGTTGTGTTTTGTGGGTTTTTGCTTTTGTTGGACTGATGATTGCTTCCTTTCTTTGTGCAGCCAGGTGTAAAATTTGTGAGTGGGCCTTTGAGAGTGAGCCTGTTTTCCTCCAGCACATGAAGAACACCCACAAACCTGGAGAAATGCCATATGTCTGTCAGGTGAACTACATTTAATGAAGCAATTTCCTTTTTTCTTCTTGCCATTTCAGTGTGCCTTTATCTTAAACACAGCTGTGTTCTGTTTCTAACTGTGATATTTCCAGCTGTGTCAGTATCGATCTTCATTTTACTCTGATGTGCACAATCACTTCTGCACATGGCACGAGGACACCCGCTACCTGCTCTGCATTTACTGTCTGAAGGTCTTTAAGAACTCTGGAACATACCAGCAGCACTTTGCCCGTCATCAGGTAGATATGGGTGTGCATTCTTTATAATTAAACTGTAGTTTCCAAAAAATATATATTAATTGTATATAAATGTATATAAATGTAATTTTTATAAATCAATACATCAATAAATCTTTTGCTAATTCTTCTTATGTCTTTTGCCTTCAGAAATCATCGGTTTATCAT
Source organism: Hassar affinis (assembly GCA_025674545.1). Taxonomy (NCBI): domain Eukaryota; kingdom Metazoa; phylum Chordata; class Actinopteri; order Siluriformes; family Doradidae; genus Hassar; species Hassar affinis. The sequence goes on along the minus strand of JAOVYV010000045.1, from coordinate 13,151,290 downwards.
TGTAACAAATGCAGACTTCAGTTCCTCTTCACAAAAGAGAAGGTTGACCATAAAATCAATCACCACAAGACCTTTCGCAAGCCAGCTCCACTGGAAGGGCTTCAGGCTGGGACTAAAGTACGTGTTAATACCCAAATGTATCCGAACATTGTAATCCGCATCTTTTTTTTATAGGGACATGTTCACAGTGCTGTCATATTTACAGTCATAGTTTTCTCATTCTGGCTGGTGCAGTTTATTCTTTTTTGTGTGTATGTGTGGCTAGACAACTCTTTCAATTGTCCCTCTTGACTGTGTTCAGGTGACCATCAGAGCATATGCAGGCCATAAAAAAACGACAAGTCTAACGGGTCCTAAAACGAGTAAAGACGCTGAAAGGCGCACAAGCACTGCTCAGCCTGGTCAAGCTGCTACTGAGCAGAAGCCATTGGTACAACGACGTAGGGCACCTGTTAAAAAGCAGATCACTAAAATGTATGGCTTCTTGACAAAGTTCCAGGAGTATAGGTGAGTTGATATGTTTTAAGTATGTATACAGTATATTTAATGCCCAACTCTTGGCTATGCTCTTGCATTATTGTCCACTAGAAGGAGCTGTAGTCTAAAAGGCAGTTCAGCTACAATCCTAACAGGCTGGCATTAAATTATGTGACATGACAGAAAATAACACTCAAGTGGGAACGTATATCAAAAATATGGAGTAACATGTACAGGTGAATGGGTTACAATGAAAATAAATATATAATCAGTTTATCTACAACACAGAATTTGCATATTAATTTAATGTTGTTTTCCTATGTATTCCTATAAAACAGATTTATTCTCATTTTTTATTTTCCCAGACAGTCACCTTGTAGTTTTTGTAAGGCAGAGAAAGTTAAACAGGTTCAGAGTTTGGTTTGAGCAGTCCTGAGTCAGAGCTAGAGATGGGTACAGTCAGATACAATTAGCAACAGTAAAAACCATAATTGAGAAATGAAAGATGGACACAAAGGCTCTAGCAAAGACTGGAAGATGGATCCAAACAGCAGGAGACTTAAGTTCAGAGACAGAGCGAATAAAAGGGAATAAAACGTACCTCCAGCATTTAGAAATATCATTTTGATTACAGATGTATACTTTTACCTTACTGTTATGATTTTACTGGATCATTTAACATATGTTAAATCATTTTAATTATTATGTTTAATTGTTTATTGTTGAATTATTTTGAAGTAAGGCTGGGCAAACCCAAATCATGTTGAAACTGAATTCAATTTTAAAGCAAGCCTCCAATCTATGCATTAGTCTCTCTGATCAAAATAAAAAAATGTATGGGTAGTTCAAATGGAAACTGGTTTGTTTGTACCTCATGTTCAGATCATATCCCTGACCGACCAAATGAAATCAGAGAGGGAGAGAGAGGAGGGGAGGGAGGGAGCAGGAGGTAGAGAGGGAATGTGTATTGCTGATAAACTGGTTTTTGTATTTCTTTCCTCAGAGCACTGTTAGGGAGACAAAGGTGTGTGGAGTGCACTTTTGACATCCCTGATTTTGCCAATCACTATCCCACGTATGTCCACTGCTCATTGTGTGCATACAGCACATGCTGTTCCCGTGCATATGCCAACCACATGATCAAGTGAGTCAGTATATCTGTCCTATATGTGTTATTAAATATCTGGAAGGTACCAAATAGTAGATGTGCCACTGTAATGTAGAGTAAATAATGCACCTGTGGCTGTTTTCCTATTTACAGTTTAGTTTAATGCCATGTTGTTCATGAATAACTAGAGGATCTTTACCCAGGGTATTCTTCTGGTAACTGGAGTTTTCTTTCAACTTTATTCCAGCAATCATGTTTCAAGCAGAATCCATAAAGCACGTTCCAAAAAGGAATCCTTGAGGTAATGCCTTGCATTCGGTGGTCATCTCTTGAGTAGTTGTAAATGAACAAACTGAACACTGGAGTTATTTTTATGCTAAATGTTGACTTATTTTCCAGTTGGGTAAAGCTACATTGTGTTCGGTGTAACTACATGACAACTCAGGGAGACCTGATGGCCAAACACTTGGCCCAATTCCCAAATCACAATTGCTGCATTTTCCATCTAAAAGGTGGGTATTATTTTGGGCATTGCTAGCATGTAGAGTGCATTCACTAAGAAACTGAACATTGATGCAGTTTTGAGAAGTGTGAAATATCACCTCAAACACTTTTGTACTTGGTGAACCCTATAGTAATCACTTTTTTGTAACTTTTATTCAGATTTTCTCATTTCAGGCAGGCATTAGTAATTGTACAATTAAACAATTTTCTTAGAGCGGTCACACCATAAAAATTTTAATCACCTTAATCTCGCATTTTGATTTGCCTTGTGCATGCAGGTAGGCATCGTAGGGCCATTGAAAATGCTCTTGCTGTTTATCACAGGTCTATTTTAAGAGAAATGTTGAATGTTGCCTCATTATTCACTTGACTTCATTTGATAAAAGTGAAATAATAAAGATGTCTCTTCATTTTTTTTTTTATTTAAAGGGAGCTGCACAGTGTGTAGGGAGCTAGGGAACATGGGTTTATCACTTCACCGGAAGTTCTGTTGTGCTGCTGCTACGTGATTGGTTGATTCGATTTTACCTCAGAGACCCACCCCCACAAGGGAAGCAGTTTATGTATTTTTTTTAATTAATTGCCAGAGGAATAAGTAATTCAGTCAGAGTAATTCAGTCAGAGACGGAGTAACAGTATAACGATAGTTTAGGATGCGAATTCAAAAGTTCAAGTAAAGGAAATAAGAAAAAAAGGATAATATATTTTAAAAAGCACATAGGAGTTTGCATATGTGTTATGCATATCCCTCGCCTTTGTCAACATTAAACTGATTTAACATGCAAAAATATAGCAACCCAAAAAAGAACTACTTTCTTCCTTTCAATTTTTAGCAATGTTTATGATATCTAACGAGCAAGGACATCCTAACACTGAACACAAGAGATCAGAGCACTGTGCACAAAGTTAAACAACAACCAAAAAAATACATTTCACAGTTCATAGATGTTTCATTACATTAATTTCAAAAGTGCCTACAGCATACAAAATTAGTCTGGACAGTGTTGTTTGATTTATCATGCTAAATACAGCCGAGTTGCATGACACATGACATCTATTTGATGGCCCTTGGGGTTCTGTACCCTGTGCAGTGTGTAGGGAGCAGGGATACAGCTTGGGGACCCTTGCGGTTGGAATGCAGCCTAAGACGAGTAACATAACGGTCAATTTTGGAATGTTTGTGTTCACTGATGGTGTTGCTGGTTTGCGTGAATTCACTCATTTTTAATTTGCGTTAAAACGTTTAGTGCTGTTAACTTTTTTAATTGCGGTCAATTCTTTAACTCATTACTGCGTTTAACATGTTAATTTGATAGAACTAAATTTTATATTTAGAACTTCTAAATTCTGTGCACTTATCTTTACTGGGTCAGTGTATTAAAGCTTTTTAATATTACTGTCAGTCATTGGTAAAATGCACAAACATGCACTTCATGTAAAAATACTCCTTTTCTAAATGGTTCAGATCATAAATGTAAATACAAAAAAATTACAGCTGATATTATGCACCGTTTGCTGGAATGACTGTTTGTTTGGTTTTCCAGGGTACTCTGCATGCATTCTACAACTTTATATAAATATTAGGTGTAGCTTAATTGTAGTACTTAATAATGACATTTTTCCACTATCCCGCTTTATCCATGCTGGAACATTCTGCATTGATTTTATATTTTTATTTCACATTACAATGGGTCAGTTAGGGTATGTCCCATTTACAGTGTGCCATGCTATAAGTGTGACCAAGCTCAGGCAGGTACTATTAAAGTCATAGTTGACAAATTGGTTCAATTATTATGTTTTCGTTCAGGCTCATTCTGTGCCTGTTTCATTTTTTTTATCCATATTGGCATGACTGACTGTCATTTGTTCACATGGTAGTGGAAAAGTGTCATAAAATAGTCATATAATAATATATATTAACCTAAAACATTGCTTACTCAATTCCTGCTATATACCACTTGAATGAAGACAGCTACAAGGGTTTCTAAAATACTTTAACAGGAACTAATTCCTTTTTAGAAAAGGGGCTGTACAACAAGGAAGTATCAACTGCTTTTGAGCTCTTCCCTTACTCTTTCCAAAAAAAAAATCTATCTGGCACATGGAAACCACTTTAGCATTAAACATAGTGTTGTAAAGTGGAGTAGTAGTGGTCATAAGGCTCCAAAAAGAAGACTAACTGTGTTCCTATGATCCCTCCCCTCCCCTACAGAGTGTCTGGAGACTGATATTGAGTTCTGCCAGGTGGAGGAGGAGGAGGAGGAAGTGGAAGGAGCTAATGATGTTGAGACAAAGCCTGACTGGTTGTGCATGGAGAACTGGAGCGTTCCAAGTGATGGTGGATCTGTGCCAGAGTTCACAGACAGCAGTGGGCCACAGCATTCAATGGCTAAAAGTAGTGACGTCCTTGAGTACTTCCAGCTACTATTCCCCGACAGTCTCATAGACCACATTGCTAAGGAGACCAATGCTTATGCTGAGTATCAGCGCTATGTAGGCAAGGGGGACCCCACTTGGCAATCTCTTACCAATGAAGAGGTCAAAGGCTTCATAGGCCTGTCCATTCTTATGGGACTGCACGTTCTTCCAGAGCCAGATATGTATTGGTCTTGGGAACATTATCATAGCTGTTCCACATTTTACAGAACGATGTCTGCAGCGCGCTTCAAGCAGATCAGCCTGCATATTCGGATGAACAGCATGCTTGCAAATGAGGACCACCACGATGTGGACAGGCTGGCTGTCTTCCAGCCCATGCTGAAAATTCTGGAGACTAGCATGCTCAAAGCTTACAAGCCAAACAAATGTTTGACAATTGATCGAACTTTACTGAGATCCCATGAGAATGCAGCTGATAGGGAGAAATGTAGAAACTCTCAACCACGAATATGGCTCTTATGTGATTCAAAGTCAGGGTACTGTCATAAATTATTAATCCTGACAAAACAGAAAAAGAACAGAGACTTGGGGAGTTTGGTTGTGCCATATCTTGTAAAGGGCCTGGAAGGTAAACATCATCAGATATTCATGTCAAGCCTGCTAACAAGTGTTCCCTTATTAAATGAGTTACACAAAAAGAACATCTACTGTTCCAGCTCCAGCTCCACATGTAGCACAGTCCTCCCTAGAGATTTGTGGGATCAGCCTGCATTGAAGAACACTGGGGATTATGTTCAATTTGAGCACCCCCCTGTGCTGATTACCAGATGGAAGGATGCAAAAGAGATGGTCTGCATTTCTACAAATGCTGTAGCTGGCCAGCCAGACAAAGTGTGGAGGAGGTCCACCAGTAAGCCAGGGGAACTCTCCACCATTTCAAGACCACTGGCTTTTAAGCTGCTGCAAGATAACATGCGTGGCGTGGACATCTGCAGTCAGCTCCTGGCCTGCAACCAGCTAGGAGGATTGCTCCTGGACACAAACTGGCGACGTCTCTTCTGGTTCCTTGTTAACCTGAGCATCATTAACTCCTTTATTGTACTACGAGAGACCCGGAAAGGCAACCCACCCGGATGGCTTCAGGGAGGCCACTTCTCTCAGGCAAACTACCGAAAACGCTTGGGATACCAGCTGGCCAAGTGTGCTGAAAGACAAGCGCTTCAGAAGGAAATGAAAATTGAGCAGTTGCATCAACGGAGACATGAGGGTAGGACAGAAGCTTCTAAGACTTCTGAAGGGGTCAGACATTATTTAGACAAAATTAGTTTTAGGCCAAGATGATGTAAATATTGTGACCTAAAGCATCAGCATCATGATTTTGTGTATGGCTGCACTGCATGCCAGGTCAAACATACCTGATGTTTCTGGGCCTACCTTGTTTTCTCTGCAGATTTCAAAGGTTACAAGGCATAAAAGCCTGAGCATGAATGTATAAGTTACAAAGATTGAGTACTAACATTTTCAGATTGATGTTCATTGACTTTAGACATTTACTTATTTTTATTTTCTCTACAGGTAATCCTAAAATTGGGTTGGTGGAGCCTAAGAGGTATGTCTGTGTTATTTGTATGGGACTAATTAAATAGACATGGTGTTAAATAGACACACATTGCTTGTTGGCTACATTAGAATTGTGGCTCAAGCACAGACCTAATAAAGCAAACTTCAGACACCAAACATGTTGTATTGATTGCATTTGTCTAAATAGGGAATTGCGTTTCATTATTTAGTTTAGTCTGAACAAATAATCTCTGTACAATGATCATTTTATTAGGTATAACTACCACATGCATGCAGTTTGTAGGTACACAATTACAGATTGTAACCCAACCTGTCTTCTTCTAGGCAACATACTCAGCCTATCCAGGACGCCACTTGTCCTAAAAAATTTCCCTGTGGCTCAGAAGTAGAGGATTCCTCTGGCATGAATGAAGACATTGATCAGGAACTGGCCCCTCTGGGGTCTTCAGATTCAGAATTGGAGACAGATGACAGTGGTCAGCAAGAGCCCCTTGAGCTCAGAGATGAGCACAAAGACAAGGAGTCTTCAGTGAAGCCTTATTCTCCAAAGCCTTTCAAAGAAACTGAGAATATGCTGTCTGTGCGTCGGCTCCGAATTCTACTGTTCGCTTTGTGCTCTGGAATCCAGAAAGCAGCCAAGGATATGGACACAGAACCTCAGCTCATTAGGACTTGGCTTCAAGACAAAGAGAAATCACTAGATTGGGAGGGTCTAGGCAGTAGCAGTGGAGAGGCTGTGGAACGTTTGGTGGAGTGGGTGCTAGTCCAGCGGGAGCAGCAGCATCCTATCAGAGAGGAGAACCTGTTTCAAAAGGCTTCAGAGATCCACAGTCAAACTAATCAAAGTAGTTCCTTCCGGATTTCATATGAGTGGGCTGTGACCTTTATGCTGCAGCACAAGCTGGGCTTGCACAATATTGGCATGCCTGGTAATCAGCTACCACGCAAAATGGAGGGAAATTGCCATGATTTCACAGGGTTTGTGCATAAACAGATTAAAACACACAATGTTCCACTTTCTACTGTTGGTGCTATGGATGAGCTTTCGATTTTTGTTGACTTTGACCGACTTGTTGATAATACAGGAACATTCAGAGACTCAGCATTCCGATTAGAGGGCACTGGGAAACCATGGATGAACATTTACCTGTCAGTGCTGGCAGATGGTAAAATGTTGCCTACAATACTTTTCATTAAAGGCACCTCTTTAGATGGTTTTAGCAAAGGGCTGTCAAACTTAATACAACTTGAAGCAAGAGTAGAAGGTTTTTCAGAAAAAGAAGAACTAAAGATCTGGACTGCTAACGTATGGCAGCAGTATTTAAACTCTCAGAATAGGAATAAGGCCATGCTAGTTATTGATGGCCATCATAGCCACATGACTGAAGACTTTCTATCTGTCTTAAGTGGAACACAGACCTTACCTATGGTTATTCCCCCTGGGTGCAGTAGCCAACGACAGCCTTTGGAAATGTGTGTGTGCCCTGCGCTGAAAAAGTTCTTGTTGTGTCGCTGGTCTCGTTTGGTAACCCAAAACAAAACGGCTGAGACAAAGCCTGAAGACCTGGTTAAGCTTCTTATATCCTGGATAGAGGAGGCCTTGGCTTGTTGTTCTGGCATGCCTCAAATGATTCAGCACTCGTTTTGCTTCTCCAGACTGATCACAGAACATGAAGAACGTAAAAAGGAGGCTGAACCTCAGTGGAAACTTCTGAATGCATTGACCAAAGCCATGCTTGGACCTGAAGCCATAGATTCTGAGTCGCAGTCAAAAGAAGAGTCTATGGAAAAACATGTTGAAGGTGTTCTGGAGAAAAAAGAAAACATAATAAGCAGTTTTGAACAGGCAGAGAGAGAAATAATTGAAGAAACAGATGATGGTAGCAGAATAGAGAGTGAGAGAGTTGAAGCTGAACAACAAGCACTGGCAACAATGAATGAAGGATTAGAGGTGTCATGTGAGACTTCAGAGAGGTGTTCTCCCCTTCTTCTAAACTCCTCACAGTTACATACTGTACCCCATGTTATTGAGAAAGAGGAGCCGTCAGAACCCTGTCAGGACCCTGATACGACAGACAGATGCTAGATCCAATTGTTAATTTGCTGCAGAACTTTGAAAAGAAGAAGAATATATATATCTAATTATGACTAGTGCTTCATTATACTGAGGTGAAATTGTGTCAGAAATCTCACACCTAATTTTATTGCATAAGACTGAAGTAGATGAGAGGTGATGACCTTTTTTTTTAAAACTATTTGTACTTTCTTCCAGATTGTAACTATTTTTCATTTATGTGTTTGGACGTGGATCTGTTGAACATAATCTTTTTTTTCCATCCACGCGAGTAAACATGAATGTCTTCACCTTTATGTCTCGGTGCTGATGCAGTTACTGTACTGTGAACTGGATGTATCTTTATGAATCTGAAGAGATGAGAATTTTATTCGCTGCTCTGGAGTTAAGCTACTTAACCCTAAACATTTACATTCTTTCTCCAAACTTGTTACTTTCTGCTTGCTTTAATTTGTGCAGAAAATAAACCCAGACTATTTAAAAGAACATGACATCAACATATACTATCATGAGTCAACATAGATGGAGGTCCTGTTAGCATTTTGCAAATTATACTATGCTCAAAAGTTCAAACTAACTTACAATTTAGGATTTGTGGGCAAATTATTAAGAGGGTCACCCCCAATTCAAGAAGGGTGTAGGACAGTGTGAAAAATGTGTTATTTTGAGATTTGCAGGTTTTATCTTTGTCCATTTTGTGTCTGTAATTTGTATAAATGTTGGTTTGTTGTGTTTCTCTGGGCCTGCGCAGACAAATATAAGAAATAGTTGATTTCAATTTCTTAATCATCATTTGGAAAAAAGTGCCACAGTATGTTAAAACATCATTCACTGATTAGCCATAATATTAAAACTGCCTGCCTAATATTGTGTAGGTCCCAATTGTGCCACCAGAATATCACCGACCTCTGAGTCGTTGGAAGACCTCTGAAGGCGTACTGTAGTATCTGGCACCAAGACATTAGCAGCAGATGCTTTAAGTCTTGTAAGTTGCAAGGTGGGGCTTCTATTGAGCAGACTTGTTTGAGCAACACGTCCCACCAATGTTTGATTTTGGGAACTTGGAGGCAAATTCAACACCTTGTTCTGTTTTCATGGTCCTCAAACGATTACTGAACAATTTTTGAAGCATGGCAGAGCACATTATCCTGCTGAAAGAGGCCACTGCTGCTAGAGAATACCGTTGCCATGAAAGGATGTACTTGGTCTGAAACAGTGTTTAGGTAGGTGGTATGTGTCAAAGTAATATCCACATTAATGTCATGACCCAAGGTTTCTCAGCAGAACTTTGCCCAGAGCATCACACTGCATCTGCTGGCTTGTCTGTATCCTGGTGCCATCTTTTCCCCAGGTAATTGAAGCACATGCACCTGGCTGTCCAAATGATGTAAAATAAATTCATCAGACATTGTAGGGTTTTTCAGTGGTGGACAGGGGTCAGCATGGACATTCTGGTCTGCTGCCCATGTGCTGCTGAAAGAGGCCACTACCATTAGGGAATACTTATGTTTAGGTAAGTGGTATATGTCAAAGTAACATCTAGCTGAATGCCAGGAGCCAAGATTTCACAGAATAACATTCCAAGAGCATCACACTGCCTCTCCTGAATTACCTTCTTTCTACAGTGCATCCTTATGTCATCTCTTCAACAAGGAAATAACACGAGAGCAAGCCACCTTCTTTCATTGCTCCATGGTCCACTTCTGATGCTCATGTTCCCAATGTAGTTGGCAAGATGCAGTCCAGTCTGTGTTCTGACACCTTTCTATCATAGCCAGCATTAACTTTTTCAGTAATTTGTACTACAGTAGCTCTTCTGTTGGACTAGACCAGATGGACTAGCCTTCGCTTCCCACATACATCAGTGAGCCTTGTGTGCCCTTGACCCTGTCACTGGTTCATCACTTGTCCTTACTTGGACTGCATTTGGTAGGTACTAACCACTGCATACTGGGAACACCCTACAAGGTCTGCTGTTTTGGAGATGCTCTGACCTAGTTGTCTAGCCATAATTAGCCCTTTGTCAAAAGTTGCTCAGCTCCCCACTCTTGCCCATTTTTCCTGCTTCCAACACATCAACTTCAAGAAGTGACTGTTCACTTACTGCATAATATATCCCATGCCTTGACAGGTGCCATTGTAATGAGATCAGTGTTATTCACTTCTCATGTCAGTGGTTTTAATGTTATGCCTGATCGGTGTATCCTACCCGTTGACGGATGCAACTGGTACGAGATAATCAATGCTATTCACTTCACACATGAAACAAACCACATATAGGCCGCAGCAACTTTTGTGGTGTAGTATAGGATACTGTGTGTAGTTGCTGACCGGATCATAAACGGCCGCAGCAACTTTAGTGGTATAGTATAGGATACTGTGTGTAGTTGCAATATGGCTGGCGCTTCA
>JAOVYV010000045.1:13002007-13012487 GCA_025674545.1 Hassar affinis | reverse complement strand
AGTCCAAAGACATGCAGGTAGGTGAATTGGTGATGGGAAAATTGGCCCTTAGTGTGTGAATGCGAGTGTGAATGCGTATGAGCGCCCTGTCTAGGGATGGTTCCTGCCCTTGCGCTCCCCCGTGACCGGGAATAAGCGGTACAGATAATGACTGACTGACTGACTAAATGTGCTGGTACTCCAGGCCCATACTGAAAAACACTTTCAATTTACCAGCAGAGTGTTCAAATGAACAGGACTCTGCATGCCTGGCTTTGCCAGACTGCCACTGAGTGCACAGCATTTAAGTGTTAACGATAAAGGATTTGTCCTCCACATGTATTTTGCCAGATCTCTTCTGCTGGATGTTCATAGACAGTGACTAAGACCTACTGTCTAGTCCTAGTACAGGATGCATAAATAATCAGATGACCCACAGGCTCAGGGGAAAAAGGTCACAGCAAAAGCAAACTGCTGACAGAAGCACCTGCGTGCTACAGAAGAACAGGGAGAGTGTTGTAGAAGTGTCATATTGTGAGGTGCAGTCTTAAGGCACCTGCATATCAGAGGCCAGGGTCTCGAAGGTGTCTCTGAGGCAGTGCCAGTTCTGGCGGCCCAGCGTGAGCGCCACACCGGGCAGGCTGTACGCACAATGCTTAGCAATCTCCATATCCACCGTCTGGGCCCGGGATGGGTCAGTCATAGACAGGTACTGGTCCAACAGCGCCTGAGGGACTACATCCTACAGCATACCATGGAGACAAAAATCGAATCATGTTTAAATGGGAATGTGACTTTTTATCCTCCTCACAATAATAAGCAGCACACGAGTGCTATAAAACAAGTTGGAACAATATCTTCCCAATTAATTACTAACATACTGAACATTCTGAAATGATCCAGTTGTCAACAGAAGGCAAAAAAATGTGTTTTACCTGTTGCTTGGATTTTTTCTCCTCTTCTGGGCTGCTGCCATCACTTAACTCTGAATCATCACCATGACTCACTGGTAGGGTGGATTCTCGGCTCTGAGACACAAATGCCTTACATTTAGGGATGTATGACTCATGGCATTCGACAGTATATAATGTAGAATGTATGGAAACGGAGTACGAGTAATCACAGAAGAGCATTTGATTTCATATTATTTTGATAAAGATATGAAAAGGTAAAACCTGATTTTGGATTCTAAATGTTTGTGCATACCTCTACTTCAGTAGAGTCGATGAGAGGGACGTGGCAAGAGGTGAAGGGGTTATCATGAGCCTGCCGAGGTTCCAGGAACGCCTCGTCGACATGAGTGTCCAACGACGTGGCTCTCAGAGCAGCAGTCAACACGTCCACTTGTGCTGTTACACACAAATAAAATGATGCAACGTTTAAGTGCTTAATTTCCTTGTAGTGTCAAAAACATTTCAATCACGAGACTGCTCAAGTCATGTGAACAATATACATATACAATGTTGATCTAACTGCAAAGAAGGCTGAATATCCCGATGATTGAAAACGAAGTAAATGAGCGTCGCAGCCTGTTACACAAGCTCGATGGCCGACAATGTAAACACAGGTCTGAACATGAGCTTGGTATGCGAGTGCACAGAACCCCACAATTAACATACACCTGGCCTGTTATATCACACAGGTATGCACTTTACTGGGCATTGTGCAAAAGTACCTTTTCATCTTCTGACAAACATCTGCACAGTGCAGAACGGTGTGACGCCACAATGCGCAATTTCACAATCTGCAAATTTCACTTTCGGCTTTATACCAGTCTCTTTATTAGTTTAAAAATTTTGGGAAATAAAACAGCTGTGTTGTTTGGGGGGGAAAAGAGAACGAAGTGTTGCCAATCCGGTCAAGTTGCGAAATTCAATTCAAAGAACCTTGGCATTTAGAGCATACACCAAACCTATTCCAACAAGAGCTACAGCATGTACAAAATCAATGTACAGTACAAATGTTCAAACAGCAGTGTGTAATAGTAGAACAAACTCCATGTAGAACAAGTCTAAACACTAGCAAACCGTGGTTATCTAAAAACACAGTTTAGACATGCCTTCAGCATTTCAGAATTCTAAATTGATTTTCTACAACTTTAACAGAACATTAGATAAATTTTCAGGTGCTAAATTGCCAGCATGGTAAACAAAACCCAGTGTACCCTGCTGGAAATCATATGCTAGACATTTCATAGACAAATCATACATAGTTCAGTAGGTAATAGTATAATAATAGCACAGTCTTTACAGATTTATCACATTCAGGTCATACATAGGACAGACTGAATGGTTGCAATGACAAATTAATGGCATCAAGAACAAATTAAACATTTGCCAAACCCCATCTTCAAGCTGCGTGCAGATGCTGTGCTGCTGTTACATGGGAGAGAAAGCAGAAAGACTGGGACCTGCTCTATTTTATTTTATTTTGGGACTGAGCCAAATCACATACAAACCGGAATGAGCATCAAAAGCAGAAGTTTGCATATACCCCACACAAACATAACATTGTTTAAGAGCAGGATTTTAGCTGGGAGTGAGCTTCCCTTCTACAGGTATTTATAGTTTTAAAGTAATACTATGGTATGGCATTCCTAATGTAGCTGAGGCATGCATGAGGGTTAAAGCTCTGTAGTGTTTGGTCATACTGCTGTTAACACGAACACACCTTTTCTATTCAATGCTTGCTCAATTTCCTTGAGCTCATTTCCTTTCAACAGAGACAAAAGAATGTAAGCCTCAGCGCCTCTGCCACTTTCAGTGCTTGAGGAATCTTCTAAAACCTGTGATATGACGATCTATCTAACCAATTAAAAATCTCATTACCGCAAATACAGGAACCAAGAATGGATATTGTGATCATGTACAATAGGTCACATGGTTAACATTTAAGCACTTCAATGAGGCTTTGCTAACAAATAACCTTAAAAGCAACTCTAAAGCCTTGAATATGTAACCACAAAAAAAAAAAAGAACAGAAAGTAAGCCAGGGCTTTTCCTCCATTGAACATTCAAAGACCTCTCTGAAACGTATTTGCCTGCATAGCAAATGAAATTCTGCAGTTATTTTATAATATCAGCATAACTCCAATATGGTCATAGATCATAATCAACTCAATTTATGCCGAAAGCCTCCACCAAAAACTTGTGCAGTGTGACTGGTTACCAGTGGTCACGTCATATTCTCTTCTGCACTAGAGAATATCTACATGATAAATAAACCTAGAATGTAATTTGCAAAACTTATTGGACATCCCAGTTACATCCCAGTACTTTTAAAGTAATTCTAAAGTACAATGTAGGCCCCTGTTCAATCTGTTTACTAAAATTAACAATGAACACACACTGTCTAAGCCGTTTTTATTCAGTTACAGTTCAGAGACGTCCAGAAAATGGCCAAACGTTATTTAAAGATGTTTGTTGGGAGTTCACCAGACATACCTGATCCAAACTGGAACATTAACCACAGACACCACTTAAAACAGTAGCTCTGAAAAACAAAAGGCAGAGAAATGCAGCCATCCTCACCTTTGACATCAGGGTCATCAATGTGGGGCTCCAGGTTCTCAATAAGCTCCTGAAGCTGCCTCCTGTCCAGAGATGGTGTGGACACATGGGTAAAGGTACTGGCAGCAGAAACCTCGTTGCCACTGTTGCACTTCTCCTCCAACAGCTCCAGGTCGAGGTCTATCTGTGGAATAGGTGTCCTCCAATAGTGGAATGAGTTATACAGCTCCTGCTCTGGTATCTCCACATTCTCAGCCACATGGTTTGGTATTGTACTGGACGCAACCTCTGAACAGGGCGTGGTGTCCAGGTTCGAGTGTGTAGGATTCTCCTTCACAGGGCCTTCGGGGGTGTTTGAGCGGCTGTCTTGTGCTGTGGGATTTGGGGCTGGTGAGAACTGAGGTTCCTGGCCCGATTGATCTGGGTCTAGATCACCCAGCTCAGAAAGGCACTTTGGACTGGGCCTGTCTGCATCAACATGACAACAGGACTCATCCAGAGGTAAAGCTTCAGCTGCCTGCTCCCCTCCACCCTCCACAGCTACATCCACACCTTCTCGTTCTGCCTGGCATAGCTGGCCTTCACAATGCTCCTGAGCGCATGGTGGATTCTGGGAAATGCAGTTGGGCTGTGAGGAGGCAGCTTTTTCTTCATGTGGGAGGCTCTGAGTACTGTCTTCTGTAGCAGTTGTGTTGGTGCTAGTGGATTTCTCACCAGCCCTGGAAAGTGGAATAAAAAAAAAATACAACCAGATGTGTTATCTATATGTTGTCTAATGTAATACACTATATGGCTGACCATCACAGCCATAAGCAGGCCTTCCCCAGACTACTGCTACAATGTTGGAAGCACACAACAGTATAGAGTTTGTATACTGTAGCATTATATGTCTCTTCAATAGAGCTAAAGGGCTCAAACATGTTCCAGCATAACAATGCTCCTGTACACAAAGTCATGATGAGGTCCTGGAAGATACGGTTTGCCAAGGTTGGAGTGGAAGAACTCGAATGGTATGCACAGAGCTCTGACTTCAACCTCACTGGACAACCACCAGGCCTCCTCTCTGCAGCACCAGTCCCTTTCCTCTTGTTTCTTAACAGCCACACTCCAAGAAATCTAGTGGAAAGCCATCACAGAGGACTGGAACCTTTGGCCAGGTAACAGGTATTCTTCACTCTCTCTCTCTTTTTTCTTACTCATTTAGCTCCAGTTACAGGCAAGAGAGATTTCCACAGAGCTTATACAATCTAGTAACAGTGTTTTAGGTTATGAATCAAACCAGATCAGAAAGTATTGTTCTGGACTGTTGCATCACCATGTGTTTCCACTTTAATTTACCTTTATAAAGATACAGAGGAGTGTCAATCAAATAACCCAGTGTAAATACGTAAGCGGTGTTCAGAAAGTATTATTTTATAAAGAAAACTCCTACCGGTTGTGCAATTGCTGGCCTCTCCAGTCAGCCTCCTCTGTGCCCTCTTTGAAGTACTGGCCCACATTAGTGCTTGGACTGGCAAAAGTAGAGATGAACTGGCCCAGAGACTGGAACGCTGCCTGGCGTACCTGTCGGACACACATCATTCAGTAATTAGCTATTAACTACATGCAGCACACACCTATACATTTAAATGAATAAAAAACCATAATCAGATGTCAAATGTTGTTCATAACAAAAGAAAAATTTGTTATAAATTATAATTAAAATGGTTCACTATAAATACATAACCCTGTATTGCATATCAGTAAATAAAAGATCCTGGCCCAGATTCCAGGGGAGAAAAAAAAAAATCCCATTTATCTACAAACATCCTTAGAGCAGTTGCCCAGAAGAGGGAAGTCACACACCCAGCGGGAGGGGTCGCTTATGAGGTTGATGAAAAGAGATGAGAGTTTGGTCCTGCGCACTTCCTGAGAGGTTGCCGAGGACACGGTCATGAAGCACTCAGCGCAGGCCTTCCGCACTCCCCACACATTATCTGAGCAGAGTTGGAAAAACCGCGGCAGCTGCACAGGAAGACGATGCAGTAAAAAAAAGAAAAACAATTAGGCCACAACTGAAAAGGAAAATCTTTCCCTGCCAACATTATTATCTAAACATAATGAGCATTTTCACTCACATCTAAAATCACATCTGATTACATTATAAGCTATATAACTGCAAATGTGTAATTATGCCCAGTTAGGGTGAATTACATAATGAACCTGGAAAGAATGTTTACAGCTTCATTAAACACCCAGACAGGTAAAACAGACCTGACATAACATGGGCTGGGCAGAACATACAGGTTTGGGAGGTTTGGAGCACATATCAGGACACATAAATTTTCTCATAATTCAGCCAATTACTGTTACACAAGAGTTAGAGTGAGCCCAAATCTCTGTTAACCAACATGCAACAGGGATGGAGAGTGTCTTTACTAGAAAAGTGCAGCCATGAGAAATAGCTGGTCAGGGTGGCAGTGGACCCAAGGCCTGCCCCTGAGCACAAGGCAAGAATACACCCTGGATGGGACACCAAGCTCTCACAGGAATACACACACAGGCTCACACTCATTCACACCTAGAGTAGCTAATCCACCTTCCAGCATGTTTCTGGGAAATCCATGTGGACACAGAACATGCAAAAGTACACCCAAGCACTGCTGTAGACATTTCATTTCTCATCACCTTCCTAACACCAGGGCGACCCGTTTACATACAGCTCTGACAAAACACATGCAATACGTCATTATAAAACCTCAAATGCAAATAAGACGTCCATACCAGTAACTCTTCTGTTGTTTCTCCCCCAACGACAGTACAGATATCACCAAAATTTGCTGCACACACCTGGAGAAAAAGTGAAGCATTAAGTCACTCTACATCCACGTTCTGTCTGACAAAGTCCGTCAGTGCCGCTGTATTAGCGAAAAGGCCAATCGGCGAGGCTCACCTTGCGTACGTGGAACATCCTGCAGTCACAGCACATTTCACAAAAGCGTGGAAGGAAGAGGCGCTCTGTAATATCCTTCCCCACCATGGGCGCCATTTTGCAAATAATCTGTTGTCAAACATTAGTGTTAAAAATAAAACGCTGAAACCAAGCCACAGGGTCAGAATGTGAAGTTATCAGCTGATAAACTCACTGCCATAGCCTCGGTCTTGACATCATCGTTGCTGTCTGGGGCGGTGAGATCAACGAGGACAGGACAGACAAGATGCTCGATGTCTGCCCGCTCTATCAGCTCCTGCTCCAGAAGCATCAGAAGGGCCGCCTGGCTTGTCTTTCTAACCTGTCACGTGATGGAAGCAAAAGGAAACACCGAGATGAAACGTCATACTTGTATACAATGTATAGTATATGTATACTAGCAAAATACCATTTAATACTACTTAAACATCATTACTCTCCTGAGCCCCAGAGGCTGTGTTCCTAACAAGCATGGGTATCAAATGTAAGGTGTAATAGTCAGGATGACAAAGAGCTAAACATTAATGTTTCTTTCAAATATAAACCAACAACTAACTCCACTCCACCCAAGCACATGAAAAAAAAAGATGGAGGTTTAAACACACACACACACACACACACACACTTACCAGGTTGTTCTGGTCAGCTAAATATCTCACTACAATGGGCAGCAAATACTTTGAAAATGCGTAGGGAATGGAAGGTCTGTTTTCTTGGCAGAAAATGGCGATATGAGGAATTTGCTCCATGAGTTCGGCTCGAACTGTAGGCTCTACAAACACACGGACAGTCTGTTGTATTAAAACAATCAGGATTAAACGCGATCGCTACTCAAGAGACCACAATGATAAAGCGTATCATGTTTCAGAGTCACAATGCAAAAGGATTTGGCACATCATGAATGCCAGTGTGGCATCTCCCCACATGGCAAATGGTAATTTTGCAGCAGGACAACTTTCTTTCATCGTATCTTCCTTCAGCTTTGAAGAAGGACGCTCACAACAACACGAACACAACGTTCGTCACACCAGGAACTTTCACAAACTCAGTGGTTTGATCGCTGCACGGCAAGGACAGCGTACTAGACGTCTCTAGGGCACGTAAAAAAGGCTCAGCCTTTAGGTTTTGCTTTGTGAAGTAGAAACACTTTATTAAGTCATCCAAGTCCCATCAAACATTAATAGGTGCTAAAGGGAGCAGCTTGCTTTGTAATACTGAACCTGAGACACACAGCAAGGGCACGGGATACTCTAAATATAATATCACCTTTCTAGGAAGGTGTACTTTGTTTTAAAGACAATGGGTTCCTTTCAAATGCTGAAAAGCAAAAATTTGTTGAGGGATGAAACTGTGGTTTACCCGAGTCCTCCGCAAGTCTGCTGACTCTCTCGAGGACTGCAATACAATCCCTCTCATCCTCGCTCACTGCTTTTAGTGTGTCCAGCAAACTGCGAGCCACCATCTGTCTGTGAATAAAATACTCATGAGAGGTGTGTGTGTTAAGGCAAGCATCTCTGGAATACAAAATGTCAAAAAAAAACAACATTACAAAACATACAAGACATTCAGATATTAAAGAGATATCCTCAATCCAGTACACCAAAAGACTGACAATAAGAGGCAACCCGATTATAAAATAGACGTACCTGTTAAATATGTTTTCGCTCGTGACGTATTTATCCAGCCTCCCCAGGGGCGTCAGCATCTCATCTTGCGATACAAAATCCAAGGCTGAAGGTATAATAATGACGTCAGACTCTGAGCTGTAGTCATCCACACCAACTATCAGAGACATTGGAAATGTTATGAGCAGGACCCACCACCCAGCACTCACTCTGGGAGTGAAGAAGCCCTTAACCCGGCAAAGAAGAGCGACCAGAATGGACACCACCAGGTTTAGCAAAACGCTGAAAAACAAGCCATGCTGCTCTTTTTTTTTTTTTTTTTTACACTGTGCAAATATCATGCACACTCCGTGTCCTACTGTCCAGATAACGGACATCGAGATCCGAGGTCAGGAAGGCAGACACAAGACGGATCCGAACACCAATTCAGTGATGCCAGGAGTCAGTCTTGGTATTACGGAGGCAATTTTTTAACCTGTGCTTCCAGTTTCTAAACTGGGTACCTCCCAGAACACAGCGCAGGTACAAAAGAAGAGATTTAGTGGACAGGCTGTGCATTCTTCCTTTATGAGGTGTTCCTGTCAGAGATGTAGATGTGATTAAATGTCACTGACACCTAGCTGTGTTATCTAGGTTTTTCAGAGAACATATTGTTCATTCATGGGCTCACAGACACCTGATTAAACTCCCAGGTGTAACTGGGAAGGGAAAAAAAATAATGGGGAACTCGGCTTTAGAGCAGCAAATATAAATATAAAGTACAGACTGAGAGAAGAGAAGAGAAGAGAAGAGAAGAGAAGAGAAGAGAAGAGGAGAAGGCTGTACATGACTGCACAGGCCCGAATGCTTTGGCATGATCACATCCTAACCGACTTGCACCAGCAGACCCCTCCACACTGAGGAGAGACTCGTGTGTTTCCGTCCCACCGAAGCTGAACTGCTTGTTTGTTCGTAACCAGCGTTAACATGATCAAACTGTTCAGTTTAAACTGATACTTCAGCACTAAAGGCTGAAACACCCGGCTAAAGCCCACCGCCGCCGAGCCCTGGGCGCTACTGTAGGCCTCTGAGGGGCAAACTTTGCCCGGCGGAGCTCTTAGCCTAGCGGCACAGCTTAGCTGTGGGTAAGCTTCAGCCCGGACACTGCCGAAAGCCGAGGAGCAGCCCAAAGCGCCACAGAGCACCGCACACACACACTCACACACACACACACACACACACACACACACAGCGCCATACTCACATCCGTCTATCTCCTCCTGAGAATCCTCCTGAAGCAGCGCAATATCTGTGACAAACACATAAAACCAGAACAGTCGTGACCACCAGCGAACACCCAAACTTGGCTAGCTAGCCCTGCTTAGCCAGGCTAGCATGTGTTTTCTTTCAAATATATTAACACACTATTAGCTAGCTAGCGTTAACCTGGGCAAAGACAACAACCAAAAACTGGCTTTAAAGCACCACTCGTTTAGTTTTGTGCCGTAACTCGAGCAGACTTCTAACATACCCGCCATCTTGTCCTGGTCCTACATTTAAAAGTGGTCTGTGCCGATGAGGCGACAACAACTGGAGGGGGGAAGCTAAGCTAAAGCTAAAGTATGCAGGAGGACGGAACAGCGCGCGGCGCTGGGATCTCACTGAGCCCTGTCACTACCCGTAACTTCGCCTCGTCGCCCAGGGCCAGTGCGCATGCGCGGATCTGGCTGCACACTGCGCATGCGCGAATGTTCCACCCATGAGTGGTCATGTGCGCGGTAGTGAGTTTGTGCTGTCGTGTTTTACAAACCCGCACTTTCGATGAAATGCAGGACCAGATCTGCTAAAAAATATTATTATTATATTATTATTATTATTATTATTATATAGAAATTTCACACATTTCTATGCATTATTTTATGTGATTATGTTTCATTTCTTATTAATAAACAACTATTTATTTTAAATATTTTATAATGTATATGTATATTTCTGGAATTGTTCTTAATACAGTATTTTCTATATTTTGTACATTTATTTATTCATTCAAACATTTTGTTTTTAGATTCATTTACTGTATTATGTATTATGTATTATGTATTATGTATTCTATTCTATTCTATTCTATTCTATTCTATTGTGCTGTTGTCCTGAATATCAGCATGGATGTCATTTTAAATATTTTATAATGCATATGTATATTCCTGTATTTGTTCTTAATTCAATATTTTCTATATTTTGCACACCTTCATTCATGCATTTTATTTATAGATTTATTTACAGAATTATGTATCTACAATTATGTATGTTATGATATGTAGATTATGTATCTAGTCTGTTATTTCTTTTATTCTATTCTATTGCAAAGTATTATTAAAAAATACAAGAAGTTCCGCACTGTGGAAAATCTCAGAAGATGTGGTCGGAAGCCAAAAGTG
>JAOVYV010000045.1:12960932-12971607 GCA_025674545.1 Hassar affinis | reverse complement strand
ACCTTCACACTCTGCTCTTACTGGTGCAATGTGCAATTAATGAAGATTTGGCCACCAGGCTGGTCCAGTTTAGCCATAAAACCTCCCACACTAAAATGACAGGTGTTTCAGTTTCATTGTCTAACCCCTGTATACCACAGCACTCTTACAATCTCCAGTCTGATTGCAGAGAAAGGTGTTGCTTAATTAGCTAGAACGGTTTGCACAGTTTGGAGCAGCTTTCAGCTCGGTCTAATATCCTACCAGTTCTAAACGTTACTATTAATAAAAGATCTGTTATTGTTGAAATGGTGAAGAGAATAACGAACTAATTTAGCATTTGGGACGGAGTCTCCAGGGTCGGCGCCGTGTCAGAGATAAAGCTGCTACTACGTTTTCAGTCACAGGAAGTTCTTAAAGACCGTGGGTTTTGCAGTATCTCAGCAACATGCCAAGCTGCATTGTGCCTGAAACTGAGAGGATGGAGAGAGAACTATTTATAGCAGCTAGAATTTCTAACAGAAGTAGAAGTAACTTGTTTCACAGACATTCCAATTCATTTAAAGTATAAACGGATAAATAGGACATTTTTAATGAATGAAATTAAATTCTATTTCATCTAATTAAAAAAAAGGAAGCAACGGTGCTATAAGAGGAATAAAACACTTAATATCATGCTGTTATCCGGAAAATAATCGTCTTAACAGCTCTGTGCACCAAGCTATTTGCATCTCAGCATCCCTTTGATGATCTATCTATTTAACAGCACACTCTATTGTGTATTTTTTTTACGTACTTAACCTGGGTTTTCTAGGTTTTAGAACTAAGGGGAGAAAGATATGAATAATTCGAATACATATCCTTAAGAATTATAACATTAATACTGCATTCTTCGGTTATGTGAAACCTAAAAATTTTTTTTTTCCCCAGTGATGCTTAATACATTTTTAAAATTAATTTCAAGAATTAATATTCATACACAGGGTTCCTGAAAAGTCAGGAGAGTAAAACTACATGTACTTAATTTTGTATTTATTATTTATAAACGTACGATGTCACCCTTATGCTCCATCACCCTTATGCATCTCATCTGCTGCATCGTGTTTTTGCTCAACGTATTCGGATTCATACGTTCCCAGCGGTCCCTGACTTTTTTGGACACCCTGACCCTTAAAACAAATCATGGGACATGTGGCACAGAAACAACGTGCTTTTATCAAGCACATAGTCTGGAAGCTCCAACTTTGTTTAAAAGCAGTAAAATACTAAGTAAAATAGTAGGAAATCTAACCCACCGGCTTTGGTAATGTAGTGATTACTGCCATCACGTCGATGATGCCTGTGCACTTGACAATCAAATTGTCTTCAAGCCTGTAGTCACTGCATCTGTGACATTTTGCATAATAAGAGGCACAATTTCAGCTCAAACCCTCACCACTCACTTCTGAAATGCTATTACTGCTTTCATTGCAAGCACAGAAACGTACTGAACTTGTGCTTGCAAGCTCGTCTATACTTGGAAACGCTTTCTTTACAAGCCGTTTAAAGAGCTTGGTGTTATGTTCCAGTGTTTGGACAGCTTTTAAGCACAAATGTAGTCAGTGTTACTGTAGGGCAAGGTTTGTTTTTCCCCCTCACAAACAGCCTTCCTGTGCTGCTGAAAATACAGGATCCATGAGCCGCATACCTTTTCATTCAGAAGCAAAGAAACCAAATCATGACCTTCAGCATTGTATTCACATTTTACTACACAAATAAATCCAACACAAATGACACATCACAGTAGTCTTTTTAACCAAGGCTGTCAAAAAAAAAAAAAACATCACAGAGAAATGAATAGTAGCTGTTCAATATGGTCAAAAACAAAGAAGGAAAAGAAAGAGAGACTGAGGAGGAAAGCAAAAAAAAAAAAGAAAAAAAAAAAAGCACAAGCTCTTCTGTGTTAGAACTGGAAGTTTTCGTCAGTCATGTCAATTGCCCAGGCAAACTTCGCCCTGTGAGTCTTGTTGTAGATTTTCTCCACGGGAACGTTGTGCTTCTTACACCTGTAACAGAAACGTTTCTCTGTTACGAACAGCTGAAATAACCACACATTCAGCCATTCTGAGAAACCTAAAGCCAAACAGAACAGAGAGGGATTACGCTGAAATCATTTCCATATAGAACTAGACCAGATGGGGTCTGGATCCCGGCTCTTATTTCAGCTATGTCTTTAACTACGTTTTATTAAATTATGATATACTCGAATGCGAGCATAAGTAATGGTGAGCGATGGTGGTGGCTGTGTAGGAAAATCCTGCAAAGCTGCATATTGTTTTCATTGTTCGCAATGACTGAAACCAATCAGCAACAAAGAACGGCAGACAATGAGAATTTAAAAGAAAAAGCAATTACAGTTTCAAAACATGAACTTGAAGGGGACAGCCTGTCTCCACTGCTCCCTTATAATATGCACCAGATGTGGCATGGTCGCCAGAGTGCTGCCCCAAATTCAGAGTGGGCCTTCGGGGTTTCGCTGCTGAGCCAAGTGAATCATGTGTGCGATCCCTCATCAAATCATTAATTAATGATTTTTAAATAATAATCACACAATTTCATTATCGCTTTCATGGTTTGCCAGTAATATAACTGGCTCGTGGCTGCTCACATATCGCATGATCTGCCAATTTCATCACCACATCACCTTCTGCCCCTACATATATAAAATATAGATTAGCTGATAACTGGAAAAAGACCTGGCGATGTTTTCCCAATGCTCAAAAGTCCAATTGTGGTGAGCCTGTACCCACTCAGATTCCTGTTCTTGGCTGACAGGAGTGAAACCCGACGTGGTCTTCTGCTACTGAAGGCCATCTGCCTCGAGCTTTAGTGTCTTGTGTTGTGTGTTCTGAGATGCTTTTCTGCTCATCGTGGTGGCGATTGGTTAAAAGAGTGGTCGTTTGAGTATTTAAGCCTTCTGGACTTTGGTCTTCCCATTCTCCTCTGACCTGCTTCATCAATGAGGCACTTGGACATGAGACAGACTGTTGTGTATGAAAAAACCCAGAAGGGCAGTTGATTCTGATATCCTCGAACCAGCAGATCTGGCACCAACAAGTAGGTCATGGTCAAAGTCACTGTGTTTGATGTGAACATTAATTGAAGCTCTTGATTGGTATCTGCACGATTGGGATGCATTGAGCTGCTGCCACATGATTGACTGGAAAATTACATGAATGAGCAGGTGTACAAGTGTTCCTATTAAAGTGGCTGGTGAGAAATGTTTTTGCCAAAATCCTATCAATTTGGAAAAATGTGTAAATTTAACCAAGTTTATCCAAGTACATTTATCCTTTGTCCAAGAAAACTACCTAATGTAAACATTTTTAAATTGTATCTGCACGGATTACTGACTCACAGAAGTGCTTCACATAGTCTCTATCAAAAACACATCCTCATGCTACTTCACTATTGCAGGACTTCGAGAACACTTTATAAAAATCAGCTCCTTTACATGACTGGCATTAATTACAGTTCATTAAAAAAAAGTGAATGATCCAACACAAACTTACAATTTAAAATAATGAAACTGATTCAACTACAAAAAAAGAAATTCCCCCATATAAACGGGCCGGTCTGTCTGTAAAACTAATGTATTTGCTGACAGAAAGTATTAGTATTGCATATTACTGAAAATTATTATTGGCATAGAAATAGGACAGAGTAACTTCCACATCAGCCTTTCATTCTTTACCCTGATTGTTCATTCTGACTCATTTCTAGCCTTTACTCTGATCAGCTAGTGTGTGCTTTCTCGTTTTCAGCTGTCTATGCCCTTTAATTTTCTGGAGTATTGTCAGCATCATTAAATGCAAATGAGCTGTGTCTGGTACATGCCGTGCAAATTACAGTTGATCAACTTAAGCATGAAGAAAATCAGCCTTTCCAAAAAGGCAGAAACCTTTTGTTAAACCGGTATTAAAACAACGTTCGACGAGCCTCAGTGTGTGTGCGCCTTCAGAGTGCCTTCTGAAAGAGGCCACTGCCATCAGGGAGCACCCAGGGTTTCCCAGACTTGCTGGACCAGACAAACTTCTTCCACTGCTCCAAGATCCATTGCTCCACTGTTTGCAAGCCCACTGTAGATGCTTTCGAAGGTGGTCAGTGTAGGTGTATACAGCATATAAATGACTCATGACTGCTTATAGACCCCTGACTAATACACATCACTCTGATGTCAGCTGCATCTCCTGGTTGAAAAAACCAGCCGGAGACTTTAGAACAGCAAGACAGAACTTGAAAAATCATTTCTGCCACATACTTTTGTCAAACCAAACCAAAGAAAGATGTAGTTGGAGGCATTTGGCGGCGGAATGGAGAACTAGCTAGCTGACGCTCGGAGGCTACACCGCTATGAAAGTATTTGCAATAAGTACAAACAAAATGCCGCTTTTAAACGATCACTCCATTTATGGCAGTTAAAGATTTATTCAAAAGCTTCATCATCCATGTGAAACAGTAACAGTAACAGCCCCACTAACTACCAAACCAGTTACCAAATCCAACTGACTACTGGGTTCAACTTCACTAGTCACACCCAGGCATGATTAGATGGATTATCTTAAAATTTCAAAGGTGACAA
The DNA here is from genome assembly GCA_025674545.1 of Hassar affinis. Lineage (NCBI taxonomy): Eukaryota > Metazoa > Chordata > Actinopteri > Siluriformes > Doradidae > Hassar > Hassar affinis. Next base: position 12,967,007 of record JAOVYV010000045.1, on the reverse strand, counting down.
ATTAACAGAAATTGAAGAAATAGGGAAGGAAGCAAATACTTTTTTTTTACAGCACTGTAGTTGCCTGTAATGGACACGTTTTAGCCAGCTAAACTAAACCCCGGTCAGATTACACGAGTTTAGGGCGTCTGTTTGGGCAGCATCTCGGCTATCAGTACCACAGTGTCCTCAATGTCCTGATCATGAAACATTACGTGTCGACAAACAAACAAGCCATAAGCATCCAGATCCTTGTATGCCTTCAGCTTCTCTCTAGTGTAAAGGCAGAGTTTCTCTGAGATATGTCTATATGTTCAGGCATTGCAGGCTAGGTCACAACCCACAATCACAGATACACACAGATATATCGGTCTCTCTCACCAGATGATTACAGCCCACTAGACTCACTGTATCAATGTCTGGAGCACATGAAGAACTAGATGAGCCAAAGCGTTCTATAATTAAATAAGGACAAAGCAGAGATTGTTGTTGTTTGGCACCAAAGAGAAGAGAAGGTGTGTTGGACACCTCAAACCTCAGGCTCTAAAAACCCAAAGACGTTCCAAGGTGTTCTAATAGACGCAGATCTCACATTCACATCACCAAAACCTTCCATCATCTGCAAGTTTACTCGTTAAAATTACAGTTTTCTTTACTATATAGCACTCGGTTATAGAAGGGATTATTTATTACTGCACTATCCAGTGTCACCCAAATGAGGACGGGTTCCCTTTGGAGTCTGGTTCCTCTCAAGCTTTCTTCCTCTTATCATCTGAGGGAGTTTTTCCTCGCCACCGTCGGCACCGGCCTGCTCATTAGGGATAACAGCTAGGAACAAAACCCATAGCTATGTCCTAATTTCATGTCTTTGTAAAGCTGCTTTGAGACAATGTCCATTGTTAAATAAAGTTGAATTGAATTGATTTGAAAATGAAGTGAAAAACAGCCAGAATAAAGGGTTTGGTGTCCGGACAAGATCTAGAGAAGCTCATCTGTGCTTTTATCTCTAGCAGAGTGGATGACTGTAAGGGTCTCTTCACTGGACTTCCCAAAAAAAAAAGACCATTAAAAAGCTACAGCTCATTTAACCAGGACTGAGTACATTATTCCACTTCTAAACTCTTTACACTGCTTTCCGGTTACTTACTGAACGGAGTTTAAAGTGCTGCTACTACTCTATAAATCACTGAAGGGTTTTGGCCCAGAATACATCTCTGATATGTTTAAAGAATATAAACTAAGTAGATTTATTAGATCCATGGACTCGGGTCAGCTAGTCGAGCCCAGAGTCCAAACTACGCATGGTGAAGCAGCATTAACGCTGCTTCAGCATATTACAACTGCAACAAACTGCCAGAAGGTCTTAGATGGGTATCAAATGTATCTTAAATCCAGGTTAAAAACTTTTCTCTTGCAACGGCAACGTGTTCGCCCTATCATCCAGAGATCGCTAGTTCGAATCTGGGTGATGCTATAGCTGCCCATAGCAAGCCCATAAAGAGCAAGTCTGTCTGTGCTCTCAGGGTGGGTGGGGCAGCATACGCTCTCTCCCATGTCAATCAGTGTGACTCTGTCCAATCACAGGCGTCTGTGAGCATACAAGAGGTGGGCGGTGTTACACCGCTCCCATACAAGAGGTTCCTCCGTGTGTTACACCGCTCCCGAAAGTTGCATGAACAGCAGTTCAAAAAGAGGCGGCGGCTTGCGTCATGTGTTTTGGAGGAAGCACATGATGGCTTCGCCCTCCTTGACTGGCAGCTTGTTGTGTGACATGGGGGGTAGAGGACTGATGGGTGGGAATTGGAGACGACTATATTAGGGAGAAAATTGGGGAACCTTTAGTTATGCTAGTCGATTTTAAAACTCTTGTCCCAATTTCCTAGTAATATTTCATCTGGATTTGTCTTTCTTTTAATTGTATCCATTCTTTCACAAGCACATTCTTTCAGGAAAGTACTGATGCTTTTTTTTTTCCTTATGTATAGTACTTTGAATTGCGGCTGTTCCTGGAAGGTGCTATACAAATAACCGTGGCTTGCCTAGACTCATGCAGCTACTGAGAGGACACTGAGCCATAAGACTCCTCTAGACTCTTCTAGAGATACAACGTCCGTAAGTGTTCATTAAGCCAAAGAGTGCTGCCCGTCTTTTAGAACTAATCCTTAATAAGAAGCAGGTAACGATTTATGCAACGTCAATCTGATTCCTAAATCCAAATGATCAATTCTTTAGTCAGTGTGAAACCAAGGAGCACCAGGTTGCTAGGCTACCTGAAGCTTTTTGTAACCAGGTTGCACACAAATCCCCAAAGGGATGTATATTTTAAAGAAAAAATCATTTTACTGGCTCTTTCATTAAGCCAACCAGCAGCACAAAACCCCATGCTGGAGAGTGGAAGCGTGAAATCTGCAATACGTTACCAGGCCACAGTGATGCGGGGGTCGAGGTAGTTGAGCTTGGAGGTGCCCAGAGCGATGACCTTGTTCTCCTCTCGGTCCGTCTCCTGCAGCATGAGCTTCTTTAACTGTTCCGACAGTTTCTTCAAAGCTTTTTCCTTCTTCTCCACCAGCCTACCAGAGAGCAAAGGAACAAGAGTACAATAACATGCTTCAGGTACAATATGCAAATGAGTCACTGCTGTTAGTGATGCGAGCGGTAGTGCTGGAGTTTCATTTATTTCCAGTGCTTACTCAGGTTAAGATTTTACACACAGTCGATTTTAAATTCTTTATTTCTGATGTATTAACAAGACCGTGGTTACACATGCATGTAAAGACAAATAACGGATATAAAACCACAAGAGCTTCGCTTCTAGGCCATGAATATGGACAGGACTTATGCCAAACTGAAAAGCAATCACCACAGTGTCACCAAAATGTGAAATGCAGTGCACGCAATGCCTTGCTTTACCATAGTGACATGCAGAACATGTGACAAAATTAAAAGCAAAACTGCTATTATGTTTTTTTTCACATCGCTTGACCTCTTTAGAGAAAAACAGTACATAAGGATTTGCCTTTTCAAAATGGTATGCTGAATTTGTGTCAAAATTGAATACAATACACCTTTTTAGAATGTAATAAAGGCACGACTGTATATTCCACTGTGAGGTACTTCAAACATCTACACCTCATTTAAACGCAATGTGTTTAAACACCGACATGCAGAAAACTGCCAAAAATGAAAAAAGATCCATAACATCGATTTAATGATGCTTAAGCTCTTAAAAACAAAGTGCCCTATCATCCAGAGATCGCGAGTTCGAATCCGGGTGATGCTATAGCTGCCTGTAGCCGGGAGCTCAGAGAGCAAGATTGGCCGTGCTCTCAGGGTGGGAGGGGCAGCATACGCTCTCCCCCGTGTCAATCAGAGCGACACTGTCCAATCACGGGCGTCTGTGAGCTCATGCAAATAAGAGGTGGGTGGGAGCGCTCTCCTCCGAGTGTGTTACAGCACTCCCAAAGGTTGCATGAGCAGCAGTTCGAAAAGAGGCGGCAGCTTGCGTCACGTGTATCGGAGGAAGCATGTGATGGCTTTCCCCTCCCGGACTGGCAGTTCGTTGTGTGACAAGGGGGGGAAGCACTGATGGGTGGGAATTGGAGGTGACTAAATTAGGGAGAAAAATCGGGAGGAAAAAAAAAAAGTGTGTGGTTTTGCATGTAAAGAATGAAATGCTGAACACAAACCACCTTAAACTGCAGTCAGCTCGACCGCACCGTATTCCTCCGTGTGGTTCTGTGAAGGTGGCAAAACAAAAACGCAATGCACGTGACCGTATTTCATCAAGGAGCAGTGCGGTATTCGTGCCATAATGAAATGTAAATCCCTGTACAATCGGAATCCGAATTTGGGGCGTGGCTGTGAGAAGGAAATCACTCGTAGCTGTATCTTAATCCAGAGAACATGCCTTTTCACGACAGAATAAGAGAGCGTCTTTCTAATTATACTGCTGAGCAGGACGGGTATTTTCAAGCGTCCTGCTTGCGGTTGGACTGCTGGAGCCTGGAGCTCTTCCAGAATGTTCCTCGGTGCGTTTTCGGGGAAGTCTTCGCCCCTGACTGTGAGGACCTGGGACGTGTTCTCTAAAACCCTAAAACAACTTTGATAAGCAAGTAGTCGTGTGTAACTGAAACGTCCGTTATAGAATTAGTGTTTATTTCTTCTTTTACTCCCACACAAAAAGACATTTTCTCTGGATTAAGTGATTTCCTTATGTACTGCTTTTCTGTAAAGAGGTCAAGTGGTGTGAAACCCAAGTAATAGCGGTTTTGCTTTTCATTTTGGCACGTGTTCTGCATGTCACTACGGAAAAGCAATACATTGTGTGCACTGCAGTCCACATTCTGGCACTGTAGTGATTGCTTTTTTAATTTGGCACAAAGTCCTGTCCATATGTGACATGATAAACATGTACATATGTATATAACAGTTCAAAACAAAATGCAATTCTGCTTTTGTTGCACAAATATATCACTCCATACTTTAAACAATGTCTGCAAATGTAAATCCAAAATCCAAAGTCTCCGTGTCAAACAAAACAGTCAACATTCAAACCCTGTAAGACCTCCAAAACACACACGATCACCAGGAAACACACAACGGTGGTAGTCTTAGTGCCGATTTCTTACTTCTTTGACTTCTCCGATGGCGTCTCCTTCTGATCTTTCTTCGCTTGCTTCAGTTCCTTTTTGGCGTTCTCCACTTCCTCCTTTCTCTTTTTGATCTGCAGAAACACGCAAACATCCAGCTAAGCATCTTCACATGGACACAGAATGTCACGGCAACCTGCTACAGATCAGCTAGTGATTGTTTACATAAAAAATAAGCTCTGAAGTCTGGCTGACTGCTCTCAATTAGCGGACCACGTAAGGGAAACCTGTCGGGGGTTGGCGAGGAGTCAAAAATGCAAACAGGGTTTGGCCAAAAACACATCCTGCTGCCTATAACCTACTCGGACCGTGCTGTATGAAACGATACTTCTATTTCACTAGAGCAATGAGTAAACCTTACGCTGCATTAATCTTGGAAAGATCGTGCTGTGTAAGGAGCCGATTTCACGAACGCTGCGATCGGTGTATGTGAAGATGTCCAAACATTGATATGAAGCGTCATTTCACACACACGGTGAATGTCAGGCTTTGATCAAGGTGTTATAGCTATGCGCTGGAGTGAAACAGACAGCAGCCTCAGTTCAGCTTGTAGTCAGATGGAAGCTGTCAAAACGTGATGTGCCGATGCTCCTGCACTGCAGTCAGACTGAAATCTTAAAGTAATCTTTTTTTTTTTAGTTTATTTGATTATAAAATATTATATAACGATAAATGTTTTAATCAAAAGTCCTAAAATTCTAATAGTTCCAATTGCATGATTTTTTTTCATCAGTCATCTGTTCAAATTATTACTTCCTGAAGAGTTACGCATACTATGCCATACAAAAAACCCCAAAAAGAATAATCCAGCTCATTGCTACTGGGTTTGTCCCATCAAAAGGAACATCGGACTATTTATTGCAAACATGAAATAAAAAACAGCACCTTAACAGCACAATTTATGATTATACAGACACCAAGGTCATTTTTGCATAAATGACACGCTTAGTGTTATTGTAGATCCTTTTATACAATAACAATTAAAGATAAAATGATCTGAATTCCACCACGGTGTAGACTTACACTAGACGTATCTAGTCTTATCTGTGGGGAAATGTAAGAATTTTTTTCCATGTCCTTGCAGTTAATGTACGGCGGTTAACTAAATGAGCAGTCAGACAAAGTACGAATGTTATTTCCAACACTTCAGTGCTGCAGTCGAACATCAGAACAATGCACTTGCAATCTATCTTGCCATCTGTATGTATCTCAAATCGGTAATAAACTAAATAAAAGCGTTGGTGGGGCCTGTTTGGACTGGTATCAGTTTTTAATGAACGTGGACAAACAGGCCAAAGAAAAAGGAAACTGATTTTGCAAATGACAAACACACACTAAAATGAACTGAGTGGTCCTGGGTTTGATCCCCGGGTGGGGCGGTCTGGGTCCTTTCTGTGTGGAGTCTGCATGTCCTCCCTGTGTTTGCGTGGGTTTACTCCGGGTACTC
>JAOVYV010000045.1:12924124-12937426 GCA_025674545.1 Hassar affinis | reverse complement strand
CCGCCCCACCTGGGGATCGAACCCGGGACCTTCTTGCTGTGAGGCGACAGTGCTACCCACCGAGCCACCGTGTCGCCGTATGAAAGTATGCACCTGTCTTTTTCAAAACATTGAATATTCATTGTTGTTATAAAGACTTTAATGCTTATCAGTATTTTGTCACCATATTCTATTCTTTTGATAAAGAACGAAACCCAATAACTCTCTCAAATACATTTTTCTTGAATTTATTTGTTTATTTGGTAAACACATTCAACATGGAGTGCAGCATATGGCAGCATGAGGTTTAAAAACACACAGGCTAACAACAACAAGAACAATAATAATAATGATAATAATAATAATGAGAAAAAAACAGGGACCAGAAAAAGAGAAAGAAGGAGAAAACACATCATTCATGAAGTTTCTGATTCTCTGTCCAGTTTGTACACTTTAAGGCTCAGTTATGCCACCCAGGGCATAATGATTTTTTTTGGGAGGAAATAACTTAAAAAATGTGAAACCGGGGCAGAAGTTGCCTTGCAAAGACATCACTTTTAGCAAAGACATATATGGTCACAGTGCATTCATTCTGAAAACGTAGACATTTCAGTAAATAATTAAGGAAAAAAAACATAAAATGTGATGTATATCTTGTAAAAACATTTCTTGACTAATATGCATGATCTACAAAGCGTGTGTACATCATTCATTTTCTCAGCCACACGTACATTCAGCAGGAACACGTCAGAGGCAGGGTCGGGGTGGCTGGATCAGGACATGGTGACTGAACTCATTGACACACCTACTGCATGGTTAAATACTGGGTGCTCATACAGATGCTGTCTATTATTATTATTCTTATTTTCTTGTATCGAGAAGTATTCTAATAATTAAAATGTAGGTCATAATATCAGTACTATTTTCAATATTCTTGTCACATACTTACTATTCCGCTTCAGAGGGGAGACGGAAATTTACACTGCAGTCTCTGAGCATTTCCTACATTGAATATAGCGTTTGTTCTCTTTACAGTAAAGGTGTTGTTCCCTTGTCATGCAGTGTCATTGACCAGTGCTGGACCAGGCTAGCCAGGAGATCTGTAAGCATGTGTTGCAGGAGAGAGTGAGAGAGAGCATGTGTTTGTTAGAAGGTGACTCCAGCAATGCTCAGATGAAGTTATATCCAGTGATGTATCTGTGGCGCTGTTTCCTTAGGCACCATCTCCAAAATGTCCTTTACTCCTCATAATGTAGGTGAGATTGCGCCAGAAAATACGAAGACACTCTAATCCTACAAATATACAGACAAAAGCTTAGCACAACAGTCCGGAAAACAACCATCAAGGCATGAGGTAAAACTAGAGCAGAATAAAGTAGGACATGGGCAATGTAAATGGTGAACACACAATTGTATCACTTTATCAAGACCAAAGCTTGACATACAACAGCATGTTTCAGTGAGTGTGCAGACGTTCAAGAACATAAGAGAGAACATAAGCATACAACAATGCCGTATACTGGAAATGCCATGCAAAATTATTGCACTTATTAATCTCCAAACATGCTAAGCAAAATATTTGACAATAAGACATACAGTGAACTAGTCCTACTAATAGTACCAGTTTGTATCAAACGGTAAACAAAAAAAAACCCAATAAAAAACAAATAAATCCATGGATACAATTACAAGCAAAAAATAAACGAATCTTTCTCTATATCCATTAATGAATCCTTCATTATCATGAATTAATGTTTGAATCACTTATTCAACCCAGCACTGACACAATTATTAACTAATGTATTGATGGATTCATTTGAAAAGTCTATTAAATGATAATTTGGATAAAATATTAATAAAGGATGTTATATACTGAAGTACCAGAAAAAGTGGTACAGGAGCCTATGTAAAATACATAGCAACGCCACTTATGCATGTCATTGAATATGTCTGCCAGTGCGTACATAAAGCGATATACATTTGTGGAAGCTACTAGAGTTGTTTCCGCCGTGAGACTTTTGTAATTTTCAGAGTGCTTTCTGAGGTAGAAGCAATGTTTGGATTTTCACATACGAGCATTTCAAGTGTGTACAGTGAATTCTGGCAAAACCTCAAACTTACGACAGCAGTGTGGCGGTAAAAAGACTCTGGGTCAACGTGACCAGTGTCGGATGGCAAGAATCGTTTCACGTGATAGGCGTGCAACACTGCCTCAAGTAACATCGGAATTCAGTACTGGGGCCTCGACAAACACCAGCGTGAGGACTGTGCAACGTTTCCTCCAAGATCCCGTGGAGGACCTACCAAGTATTAACTGCTACACCAGTCTTTCTGGTACTTCATTGTATATTTTTTTTAATTGGAACTCTCCATCCTGCACGTAAACATGGCCACAATTACCTGCAAGTACCTACAATAAACTGTTATCCACTATTACATTTATATTTATGGCATTTAGCAGAAGCTTTTATTCAGAGCGACTTAGAAAAGTGCTTAGTCGTTAACTTGGAATATCCACAGCTAAGGCTGGTAGACCTGAATTCATGGTACTTTGCAATATGATACAGCTAGAAATGACCCATACCTACTACAAACAATTACAAGCAAATATAACAATATAACCCAGTCATATAACCCAGTACTCCTAAACTATGTGGAGATTTATAAAATTGCTAAAGTTTATGAATTATGCAAAACCTGTGAAGAAGAACAAGACACATGAATTGCTGTAAGTGCAATGAGAGCTTTAATAGATGTAATGTTAAGTAAAGTGCTGAATTGAGTTAGTGCTCAATTAGTACTACTGCTACTCCTTATGTCCACCAGAGAGCACCCTGCTTCTGGTAAAAGGGAAGGAACGGCTCAGAGAAGGTTTATACTGTACTTCATTTTCCTTTCATTGCTTATTGTCAAACCATTGTCAAAACCAAACTCTCTCTCTCTTACATACACATATATACACACACAGTATATACTGTAGATACACACACACTGTATGTACTGTATATATTGTTTCCAAATGTCTAAACAAACAATATTAATTGCTAATAAAATTTGCTAAGAGCATTTATGAATGGGATTGAGATGTAAGCAAAATTGACAGGGGTTAGAATCCTACAGCTCTGGAGCATTAGCAAAGCGGTGCATTAGGTTGCAGTCGGCCAAGTCGAAGAGAGTCGTGATCGGCTCTTCCCTTACCTGCGTCACTCTTCGCCATCTTCTGGTGTGATTTCAGTCTCTTTGTGGACCACTACTTTGGTCACTGACATGTCGGGGTGCTGCTCTTTGGCTTCTTTAATGGCCTGAGCCAGGGCCTGGCCCCAGTGGCACCCCATAACAGCAACACAAAGAGGTGTAGGAATGCAAGTAATAAGAATTATGTCTTTAAAAAATGATGTGCAGTGTCAATAGTTCATACTATGTGTGGAGAAAATGAATAGCTGGAGAGTGAACAGTAATTTCTCTTACTTTATGGAACAACATTATTGAAGGTCACCAAAGAATACAGAGAAGTGATGACGTTATTTACTCGATAATTTTGGTAAGCTGAGAGAAAGTATTCAAGAGGACATACTCCTCAGAATCCTGTGAAAGGTTAAAACTAGAGCTGTCATGCGATTAATTTCTTTAATTCCGTGATTATTTTTTTAATCGTGTGTTAATCTCTTATTTGATGAAAGTAAAATATTAAAGGCGAGTGATATCTTTTAATTTTTTTATTCAAAGGGAGCTGCACAGTGTGTAGGGAGCTAAGAAACATGGGTAAATCACTTCGCAGGAAGTTCTGTTGTGCTGCTGCTACATGATTGGCTGAATTGGTATTACCTCAGAGACCCACCCCCACAATGGAAGGGAAGGAGTGTATGTGTTATGAGGATCTGTCGCTTTTGTCGTCTCCTTCGCACATTTAACTGATGTAACATAAAAATAGCAACCCAAAAAGAGCTACAACGTCTTAGTTCTCTATTGTTCTTTTCAATCTTTAGCAATGCTTATGATAGCTAAGAAGCTAGGAGATCCTATCACTGAACACGAGAGATCAGAGCACTGTGCACGAGAAACAACAACCAAAACGTACATCACCGAGTGTTCATAGACGTTTCATCACATTTATTTCAAAAGTGCCTACAGCATACACAATTAGTCTGAACAGTGTTGTTTATCATGCCAAATACAGCCGAGTGCTGTAACGAATACTACCCACCGGTGATGACGGCCCAAATAGTTAGATTAGATAGATAGACAGATAGACAGCCGTTTTAGCGACCGAGTTCCCTATGAAAAGCCCTTGAGATTCTGTACCCTGTGCAGTGTTTAGGGAGCAGGGATAGAGCTTAGGGACCCTTGCGATTGGAATGCAGCCTAAAACGAGTAACGTAACAGTAATTTCAGAATGTTTTGTTCACTGATAGTGCTACCGGTTCGCGTAATTTAACAAGTTTTTAATCTGCATTAAAATGTTTACTGGCGTTAATGTTTTTAATTGCAGTCACTTCTTTAACGCGTTCGTTAAGTGTGTTCATTAATGTGTTCATTTGACAGCACTAGTTAAAACTGCAGAAGCATTGTATCAACAACAGTATAGCTGAAGCTCCTGTTCAGTGTGAATTTCTGGTGTGATTCTCACCTCATCATGGTCAATGTCTGCATCCCCTGAGATGACAATACGTTTCTCAATCCTGGTTTCTGAAACACCTCCTTTCACAGTCTGACAGCAAAAGAGATCACACACTTACAAACAATACATTTACAAGAAACTAAACACACCTCTTCAGTTTAAATAGTTAGAACATACAAAAATAATGACTGTCTTCCTCTTCAATAGCCAAAAAGGCAGCATTTAACTATGTGTTTGTAATATTATTACACGGCCCCAAATGGATTTCCCAAAACATGTTTAAGCCAAAGACTCAGTCTCACTTGGATACTGCTGACTTTCCTTTTGGACCTTTTCCTCTAACCCACCTGCCAGCTTTCCTCTATCACAAGACAGCTACCAACTGGGCAGGGTGAAGAACATGCTTTCTCTGAGACATGCAAGACCAGCCAACTGTGTTTTTTCAAACAGCTGCTTGTGCTGCTTCACAGTGCAGTATAACACACTTGGAGGAAAGCTGACTAGTGTCACTGTGTTGTCAGGGGAGAAAAAGTATGCTAACCCTCCCAGTCAGAGAGCACAACCAGTTTTGGTCACCTGGCACCTGACCATGGTATGGCTGTGTATCTTCTGAACTGCTGCTGTAATCATAAAGACTTTCCTGTGTCTAGGACTCTCATTCACATGAACATCCCTTCAACCCCTACAACAACCCCTTATAACCCAAGTTCCAAAAAAGTTGACACATTGTGTAAAATGTAAATAAAAACAGAATGGAATGATTTGTAAATGTCATAAACCCATATTTTATTCATAACAGAATATAGAACAGAAATGTTGAAAGTAAGACATTTTACCATTTCATAAAAAATATTAGCTCATTTTTAACTAGATGGCAGCAACGCAGCTCAAAAAAGTTGGAATGGGGTTTTAACATTGTGTAGCATCCCCTCTTCTTTTAACTACAGTCTGTAAACATCTGGGAATTGGAGAGTCCAACTGCTGTAGTTTTGGGAGAGGGATATTGTCGAATTCTTGTCTGATGTAGGATTGAAGTGGCACAACAGTCCTGGGTCTTCTTTGCCAGATTCGTCGTTTCATGATGCACCAGATGTACTATTGGCGAAAGGTCTGGACTGCAGACAGGCCAGTTCAGCACCCAGACTCTTCTACTGCACTGCCATGCTGTTGTGATGGATGTAGTACATGGTTTAGTGTTGTCTTGCTGAAATATGCAAGGCCTTCCCTGAAAGAGACGTGTTCTAAAACCTCTATGTACTGTTCAGCATTGATAGTGCCTTTCTAGATGATGATGATGCCCTCAACATAGGCACTAACTGTGTGTGCTGATAACATACTGGATGGTCCCTCTCCTCTTTAGTCTGAAGGATGGTATCTTTGGTTTCCAAAAAGAAATTAAAATTTTGATTCATCTGACCCCAGAACCGTTTTCGAGCTTGGGCCCATAGAAAACAGTGGTGTTTCTGGAGTGTGTTGACATATGGCTTCTTCTGTGCATGATATAGCTTTAACTTGCATTTGTGGACTACACAGTGAACTGTCTTCACAGACAGTGATTTCTGGAAGTGTTCCTGAGCCCATGCAGTGATTTCCTGTACATTCATGCCTGTTTTTGATGCAGAGCCACCTGAGGGCCCAAAGATCACTAGCATCATTCGGCCTCGTAACTTGCGTCCCTTGCGAGACTTCTCCAGATTCTCTGAATCTTTTGATGATATTAAGTACTGTAGATGGTGGGGTATTTCAAGTCTTCACACTTTTATGTTGAGGAGCATTTTTCTAAAATTGTTCCACACTTTTCATACACAGTTTTGTGCAGATTGGTAAACCTCTGCATGAATTTTTCTTCTGAGAGACTCTGCTTCTGCTAAATGCTCTTTTTATACCCAGTCATGTTACTGACCTGTTGCCATTTAACCTGCTTAGCTGTGAAATGCTCCCGCAGCCATTTTTTATTAGTACCACTTACTTTTCCAGCCTTTTGCTGTCCCGTTCAAACTTTTTTGAGATGCATTGATGCCATCTAGTTCAAAATGAGCTAATATTTTTCATGAAATGGTAAAATGTCTCACTTTTCTACTGGGAATAAAATATGGCTTTATGAGATTTGCAAATCATTGCGTTCTGCTTTTAATCTACATTTTACACATTTCCCAACTTTTTTGGTATTGGGGTTATACTGCTATAGCACACAACTGTAGAAGAGTAATGATTTAGAAGCCACTATCAGGTGTCAGTCGGTAAAGGACTGGTTCTCTTTTAAGTCTGGTTCCTCTCAAGTTTTCTTCATTTCATCCCAGGAAGTTTTCCCTTTTCACTGTTGTCTGTGGTTTGTTTATTAGGGATCCAGAGCTACATCCAGTATTCTGTGGCTTTGTGACAAGGTTTATTGTTAAAAGGCACTACAGAAAGGAAATTGAATTGAGCTGAATAATATTTCACAGCTGAGATGAGCAAAGATGATTGGTTTCATGCACCGCAATCCATCAAGAAGATGCAGAAAATGGATGCAGAAAATGAGGCAGAATGAGCAGGCTGCACCTTAGTAATGTGTGTGGTGGTGGTTGTACTGGTGGATTCAGAGGTGATGGTCTGCGCACTCATCAGAATCCCCGGCTCTGTGTCACCGTCCGTATCGCCCTGTCACCAAGAGAAAAGGAACCGTGTGTTAGTCTGCATGAGACAGGTGGAGAAAATGGCATTCACACATTCACCTTCCAGGCTACCCCTGCTCCTGAGTTTCACCTGTTCCATACACACAACCTCACATATGACTCCTGTCTACACAATTACTGACTTGCAGTCTGTTTAACACTGGTCACCCACTCTCTTTCCCTTCTGCTGCTATGAAAACAGACCACAGCAGGACCATTAACTGGCTGATGAATCATTCTCAGCACAGAGGTGACACCATAGAAGAATAGAAATATGTGTATGTGTATGGTGCTGGAATGAATCTACGAAGTCTAGTAGCATTTTGGGAGTTTTACACACAGTGTGCACTTGCTGGCCAATTTATTAGAAATGCCTATCCTGTTGGTTCACACAGTAGGTGTACACTTTAAGAATGCAAATTTCCCAGGCACCATTTATCAGCTTTTAACTCTTCTTAATTGCTTCTTACAAATAACAAATTGACATTTTCTGATCACAGGACTGCTACTGAATGTATATTTTAGACCAGTGGATTATCTAAGTCCAGCAATGACACGGAAGTGTTTAAAAACAGTGTTCATATTGGGATTCATTCAGCGTTCATACATCAGCACAGTCACACAATTCGATCAGGGGAAGGAACAAAATCTGATGAATGCAGAGTAGCAGTGTACCTGCAGAGCCTCGTATGTTATGGTCTTCATTTCTGTATGGATCACTGGCATTTCCTGTGCCACCAGTCTGTCCGTTTCACCTGACAATGCGCTGCTAAAGGTTATGACCTCTGTCTGGAGTAGTGACGAAACCTATAAAAAGAAGGGAAAAAAGCAGATCTGAGTGTCTGAACATCTCTTTCTGAGATGAGACAAAAAAGAATAATAATTTGGGGGGGAGGGGTGATAGGACACAAACACACGTATAACAGAAAAACACTTTAGTAAACATGTTATACTGGGAAAGGTTGTACTGATCCCTGCTCCATTTAAAAAAAAAGGTGTGTATTGCTTTTGAAGGACACTCACTTCTCTCAAACAGTTCTTTCAATATAGAAAACAGTGTAGTTGCAATTACACTCACAAAAGTTATAATAATGTTGCTGACATTGTTCATCTTAATGAGAGCAAAACTGTGCATTAGGACTGTCAGCATTATTCAGGTCACAATCTCCTTACTTGAAAGTGTTTGTGTTTCCAGAGTACTGTTCATACAAAATAAAACAGAAAAGTGATACTACATGAGGTTCCCACCACATTCACTGCATATATATATAATATAATCCAGGAGTACAAATAAAACTAATAATGCTGTAATAAGATATTATTAGCATTTATACCACAGTGATTTAGTATAAGAAGAATAAAAGATGACAGAATGTGCAGTTATAAGCAAATAATCTAAGTTGAAAATGGTCATATTACACCACCCTTTTGGTACCTCAGCAAGGAGGTTATGTTTTCAGTGCCTGATTGTCATGAAACTTGGTAGAAGGGTGTAGAAAGACCCAAGGAAGAACCCATTCTGGTGAGGATCTGATTTGTGCCATGGATCCATGTATTATTTATACAAACTCTGGCAAAAATGACCAAGTTGCACATGCGAAATCTTATCGTAAAAAAAATTCACCTATTGGCCCTGGTGGACATCTGCGCTCTCTGAGTGCCCTTCTAGTTGATTATGTTTATTACAACAGTACACTCTGTCATGTTTTACTTCTTCTGAGAACACAACTGTTCTGAACTAACACACTAACTCACTGTCCCTTCTCAGATATCAGCAGATCAACATTCGAAAGGAAACAAGGGAGAATGTACTGGTTGGTGGGATGTTCTGAGAGTGTGTGCATCAGTGTGCTGATACACACAGAGCTACTGTCACACGTTTCCAGATCTGACAAGCTCATGTTGAAGCCTAGCTCATTTAATGCAAGGCTCATTTCCAAGACTCAATATTGTACTGCATAAGGATTTGTGCATTTATGAAAACTCTTATTTAGAGAGCTCAGTACAGCTCACTGATGCACACACAGACACTGCTGCACACTGGAATTACTGGAACTACATGGATAGCGTGGCAGGATTTAGGGGAGAGACTTGTGATTTGGAGCAGAAGCCAGGATACTGGTTATGGAGCCAAAGTTTAAGGGGACACCACTTAAAGTGTAATTCTACCTCCTCACTGTGACCCTCAGCATCTCCCGTCTGCTCCGACAGGATGATGGGGGAGCAGAGTGCCATATTGGGTGACTGGGCTCCTGAGGCTGGCTCATCATCATCGGTAGACAGAGAAAAACTCTCATCACCAGACTCGCTGTCACTAGGTGGCAGGGGCCGAGTGGTCATGGCAGTAAGGGGATTACCCATAGAGGACACGGACCCGTCGAACTCAGCAGCCACCACACTGCCTGAGTCACTGCTGGCCTCGTCGGACTCTGTGTCACTGTCTGGCGTGGGTTGGTTTGAGACATGCGAGGAGCTACTAGGCTCATCATAGCTAATTTCAGAGACATTGGGCTCCAACAGTTGATCTGGAGAAATGAGTGCCTCTACCTGTGACTTTTCTGAAAAGGTATACTGCTGTAGATCGACTGCCTGTTCCTCTTCTCTTGATTGGTCTTTTTCTGGAAGCTTCTGTGTATCTGCTGGCTGTTGAATAGTACTCTCAGGACCGCTAGATGTCTACAACAAAACAAAAACAATGAAGATCAGAGATCACAGTTAAAAAGAAGCGCATGGCGCTTTAACAAATAATGATTGTTATATAATTTTTATTATATAACATATTTATTACAATTCTTCAGTGGTCTACAAAAATATTCTCCCATACAAAAAAATAATAATATGACAGTGGTTTTCTTTAATCTTTCTCAAAAGCCTAAACAAGGCACACTGATTCATTCTCATTCCAAGAAATACTCAAAACGCTTGTCTAAGAAAAATCTAAGGGCAGATGTTGTTTATGCATTAAAAAGTAAACACAGAATTATAGAAGTAATTGAAATAAACATTTTAAGCGTTTATTGACAGAAGTCAGTAACTGCCCTTGGAATTTCTGAACAGGTTTTATGTTTATTGCAACCGATTTGGTAGATTAATATATTGCATTCAAAAAACCACTGGGAGTGTTCTAGGAGTGAACCTCACATGAGTGCAAGAATTACATATGGCTAATGTGGTGACTCTGAATACAAAATCCTCTACTGTCCCTGCTGGTGCACCAAGCAATAAATCTGTCAAAGGGTAATGGAAGGACAGGAAATGGCTTAGAGACAAAACATATCAAGGACAAGGGGACACAGCGGCCTATAAAAGCATGCAGTAAACTGCTCTGTGAATATAAAACACTGTATCAAGCCACAGCTATGTTTCAATTAATATTAAATATTATTGTAATGCAAGCAGCCATAGCAATTCTATACTATTTCTATTCTTTAGAAAAGACTGCTTGCTGTGGTTGATGATCCCAAGGTATAAACATTAGAATGCTGTCTCTAGTGTAGTCCACCTTAAGGATGGCCCGAGTTTGCCCAGTAGTTGTTGAGGAGGAGGACCAGGTGCGAGTGCTGATCTGTTCATTAGCAGACTTTAACAGAGCAGTGAGCTCGGGAGACATCTCCTCGAATGTGGGCTTAGGCTGAGCACATCCCCACAAAAGCAAGACACACACACACACACACACACACACACAGGTAGGGGGTTAAAATGAACACACACACACACACACACACACACACATCATTTGTCAGAACACAGAGACTGGAAACATGGAAAAACAGGACATCAGACTAGAACGTTGTGCTGAGTAAAGCTCTGGGGCATTTGGCAAAATTTAGCATCTTCAGTTTGGGTTATTCATAAGAGAGGCAATTAAACTCCTTATTTTTCACAGAGTCACCATGCAGCATAATATATATCTAACTGCCTGTTTCAATATGTTTCAAACACCAGATATCTGGAACACTTAACTGGGTTCGACTACACATCAATTATCCCAGATTTTCACTGTCAATCTTTTAAAGAGTGCATTACGTGAGAACTGACATTTCAGACTTGAGGCATAACCCCGTTTAACCCCACAGAGACCACTCTAATTGAGATACTGTCACTTTCCTTTTCATTCCAGATGAATTTCAGATCACAACAGCCCTAATAAGAGCGGAGTTGCATAAGTTTCCTCTGGGATCCCTCTTATGAATAGAGCCCCCCCCTCATTCCACATCAAGCAGCATAAACATCAGAGGGAACATAAAAGGAAAAGAAATCTGCCAGCTCTTCAATCGGTGACTGAAGGCATTCTAATGTGTGACTGGCAGCAGGAAGCCTGGTTAAAAAAAGAGGAAGTGGAAAATAATAATAATAATAATAATAATAATAATAAGCTGCGTATTTGTGTGCAAAATGAAGCAGGTCAAAGCTAGCCTCATAAAGCAGCAGGCTTGGGCTTAAAAGCAGGAACGACATCAAATTCCACAGTCAGGTATTTGAGTCCGAAAATAAAAAGAAACACAAGAGAAAGGAATCAGGACATAATAATGTACTGAACAAAGTGCGGCAAAGCGCTGGCTTTTAAGTGATTTGTTCATTTATATTATTTGCAGAAAGCCAGGCCTGGGAGGCTGGAGGGTGCTGTGTGGGATGCACAGTGCTGGCATTATCAGTGTTGGTGTTATACTACCACTCTGGCTGTTGGAGAGGTTTTGGTTAGATAAGGGCTGGGGCTCACAGCCAATTCCACTGACTTGGATGGAGATTTGAGTGGAGATCTAAGCGGGGAAACAAGAGGGGATCTAGGCGTAGGGGAGATTGCATCCTTCATTAAAGAATCCGTAAGTAGCTCAGCCTTTTTCGCCTCTTCACTGGAGCGGATAGCCACGACAGTTTTCACAATGCCTGCAGGCTCAGTGGAAGTAGGGGTCCTTGCTTCCTTAACTGTGATCACCGGTGCTGTTCTGGCTTCTGTGCCTGTCAGTATTGCAGGCTCATGCTTCTCAGTGGAGACTGGTATGATCTTCACAGCGGTGGTTCTAGTTTCATCTGAGAGCATCTTCTTCTCTACTGTGAGAGTCGGGGAAGGAAAGTCGTCTGCGTTGGTGGTGGTCACGATCTTCCCTGTCATAGTGTCATACGACTTGCCGAGTGCGTACGTCTTATCACGCACTTCCTCCTGTATGGCTGATGCCTTTTTGAGAGCTATGTCTCCCAAAGCCTCATCAGCAGTGACAGTGTTAGTAATGCCCACTAGTTTGTAGTTGACTATATTTTTCTTTTCAGGTACCTGAGGTGGAACCTTGTTTATAATTACCCAACCATCAGACTCCTACATATAAGATACAGAAAGGCATGTTAGGCACCTCAGCTGGAGAAGAGGAAGACACTTAAAGCCAACATACATGTCAGTAACTACAAACACATGCTGATAGACAGACTTTAAATGTATCTCTTTAAATGTTTTTAATAAAACTGAACTCAAACAGTATATTTTGTCTGCTGACTAAGAAGAGACACAATAAATCAATTTCAAAACCTAAACTCTGTAATGCACACTCAGGGCTATATTTAGTAACTCAGGTGAGATTTCAAAGGCATCCAAAGTACAAAAAAAATTTTAAATTCACCTACCACATCATCTTTCCTGTCCTCCGGGCTGTCTGGTTGGTCTGCCCCTCTAGCAACCTCCTCCTTCTCAGCTGCTGCTTCTGAAACCTCTTTGGTCTGCAGGAAGTGCAGAAACAGTGATATCAGATGCTCCATTAAGAAGACATATTGTGGAACATGATTCAGAGAGATCTACAGTGCAAGAGTGACCTGATACTTATATTCCACTGTAATTTTTAAAATACATACTGCATAACTTTGTACTACGCTGACTACAGTCTGACACAGTAATGACACAGACTTTGGTGTATTAGCTTCAGGTATTACTATATTACAACAGATAACAGCATAAAACATAACAGAATATATAAGCTATACAAGCATACACCGATCAGGCATAACATTATGACCACCTCCTTGTCTCTACACTCATTGTCCATTTTCTCAGTTCCACTCACC
>JAOVYV010000045.1:12900254-12910539 GCA_025674545.1 Hassar affinis | reverse complement strand
ATCCAGTGGTGCAAAATGCAAATTCTTCCAATTTTTTAGCTGGTCTTAAGATTTTGATCAGGAGTGTATATATATAGGGTTGTGCATGTTGATATTTTTTAGCAAGAGTGAATACTGCTCATGTTTTATGACAGTTTTACATGATCAAATGGGCATGATGCACCATAAACGCACTTATGTGGGAGAGAGCATGCACGCGCAAATAATAATCTGCTTGTTTCCTAGGATTGGAAATCACTTTCGTTTCTTGTTGGTTGCTGATTTCTTGCAATCCGTGTGGTTAAGAAGTGTTTGATAAATGTAATGTTTAATTACTTACAAAATGAATTATAAACATTATAAATAAATTAAGATGCATTGGTTTTTAATGTAACTTAGTGTTGTAAATGTAACTCCTTTATTGCATGTACTATGCCTACAATTGCTTTTTTAAAATATTTAAATACTAATTTTTGGTGTGTGTGTGTGTGTGTGAAATAATATTACAACAGTGTTTGTATTATTGGTGTAATTATTAGTATAAATCACGCATACACAAATTCTAACAAAGCAGCTGAAACGTCTTTTACAGAACAGGTAGTGTAAGTGTCATATGCAGTGTAAACATATATTGTTATACAATATATTTTACAATAAGAACATTTGTTAGGACTGGAAATCAGACTGTAGATGTTTGACTCTTTTGCTGGATACAGCGAAATTACCGTTGTGCTATAAGTCCGGTAGTATGTGTCTGCGAAATATAATACTTGAAGCATGTCTCGAATATGTTTATGAAACTTACAATGCAGATACATTTGCTTTGCCTAGTCATGCGTTTGCTTTTGGCAAGGTTCATCTACACTACATGCTTTCCGTAAATGTGGGGGGCGGTGCTTCAAACGCACTGAGAGTCATTACCAAGACAACGGACACTAATCGCTTCACAGCAGGGGGAGTGGGCTACGGAGTGGCCAAGCTGCCTTACGAAAATTTTCATAGCTTTGGACATGCTAGTGTTATAGACCCCAGATCTGCACTCATTAAAGTTAGAACTGATTAAAGTCAGATCTTCAAATTGGAGACACATTTATTTGTACATTAATCAATTCCGCATTTGTGCTTGAGGAAGATTTTAATTATAAAAGAAACATAATTTATGCAAGCCATTTAGGCATTAGCCATTACGTTTTTTTTGTCAATGCCATAATGAGTAGCAGCAATGTTTGTTCAGTTTTGCTAATCACTACAACTCCTTTTAACTGCATCGATTTAATTTGCATAACATAAAATTTAATATGCATATGTAATGCATATAGCTTCAGTAATTAAACACTCAACCATAGATTACAGACATTGAATGAAAGACTGAACCAACCTCCATCTAGACTGCGGGACATGATGTAGCGTTTGCTGGTAGAACGCTCAAAGTAGGGAGCTGGGCGAACTATCTGTGAACTGGCCCGTCTCGTTTGGACTTGGGTTCGGCCACTGTAGCGGAACTTGGAACCAAGAGTCAGGAACCTCTTGGGTGGAGTTTCAGGAGATACCAACCTGATAAATAATGTTCATATGCTTTGGTTACCTGCTGATATAGAGTACTCATAGGTCAGCGCAACACATTCTCACACAGATTCTCACATTACTGAGCAGATCCTGAAATATTAGTTTTAGAGCATTTGGTAGACATCTTTATCCAGAGTGACTTACGTATATCTCATTTGCGCAACTGAGCAGTTTAGGGTTAAGTGCCTTGCTTAAGGATCCAGCAGGAGCAGCTTGGTCTTGGTGGGATTTGAACTCACAACCTTCTGTTGAGTACTCAACTGTTTTGAACCACTGAACTACCACAAGTTATGTGACTTCTTGTGGTATCAAAGTCAGGAAGCCTTTATCAACTGTACCCAACATCCCTAAATTGTGTCAATATACAAATGGGTGACACATTAAAGGAAAAAATCGTATTCTGTTATTCTATAGGGGCATTTATTTATTCATTTTGCTAGCATGGTTTGAGTCCACTTGTCCCCATAAAGTGAAAAGTCACAGCAAATCAATACTAAGCTCTTCTGACTGATCACACTTATCCTCTGATGAAGCACGTCTCATGTCAGTGGTCTCTTCCAGGATAACTCCACCTCCATCCACAGGACACAAGAGCTCACTGAACGGGTTAGTGAGGATGGAAATGTTGTGAATCATATGCTATGGCCTTCGTACTCGTTAGATCTCAACCCAGTTGAACACCTGTGAGACATTTTGGAGGCATGTATTAGACAGTGCTCTCCACTGCCATGACCAAAACACCAAATAAGAGAATATCTTTGGAAGAATGTTGTTCCATCTCTCCAGCAGAATTCCAGAGACTTGTAGAGTCAAGTTACATTAATGTAGTTCTGGACCAGCACCTTACGATGACACTTTATGTTGTTTTTCCTTTAATATGTCGCCCATCTAAATATACTAAAGCACTTCAGTTAACGTTAAGTGATTTCAGTGTTCTGCATTTTTTCTATGCAAGCATGAACATCTTTAAAGCGTGAGAGTTTTCTTCCAGGCTAATATAAATAATTAAAAGGAGAATATATACAGTTAGTGTGAGAATCTTAGTCACTCTTTAATAATGAATTCTATTATAGTGCTTTTGCTTAAATGATGATTTTTTTTTTCTCACAATACTGTATGCATGAAAAGAGCAAACAGTAGATGGCCAAACATTCATCAAATGTTACATTATTAAAGAAATAATTAATAAAATAATATTTTTCCACATTATCAAGGCTGTGTGTGATTTCAGCCACAGATACAGACTGCTGCTCAGAAATGTAGGTCACTCTACTTATAGCAACTGATTGTTTGCAAGATTTTTTTTTTCTTCTAATTTAGTCGTCTGCAATTCCCACCCAACACTCCTTCCCCCCTTGTCACATGACGAACTGCCAGTCCGGGAGGGCGGAGCCTTCGCGTGCTTCCTCCGATACACATGACGCCAACCGCCGGCTCTTTTCGTGCTACGGCTCATGCAACCCTTGGGAGCGGTGTAGCGCGCTTGGAGGAGAGTGCTCCCACCCACCTCTTGTATACATGAGCTCACAGACGCCTGTGACTGGACAGTGTCGCACTGCTTGACATGGGGGGGTGTATGCTGCCCCTCCCACCCTGAGAGCACGGCCAATTTTGCTCTCTGAGCTCCTGGCTACGGGCAGCTATAGCATCACCCGGATTCAAACTCGAGATCTCCGGATGATAGGGCAAACGTGTTGTCGTTGCGCCACTTGGCACTCCAAGTTCAGCCATGTCACACCACTGCTGTGCACCCTTCACTGGCTTCCTGTAGCAGCTCGCATCAGATATAAAACCCTGTTGCTGGCTTACAAAGCCAAAAATGGTCTGGCTCCTCCCTACCTAATGGCAATGGTCAAAGCCTGATGTGTACCCAGAGCCCTTCATGCCTCAAGTACAGCTCGACTTGACCCGCTGTCATCCAGGACACATGGGAGACAAGCATCCAGACTTTTCTCTGTTCTGGCACCAAGGTTGTGGAATAACCTCCCCCTGAGTGTCCGAACAGCGGAGTCACTCGCTGTCTTCAAACACCGACTGAAGATCCACATCTTTCGAGAGCACTTGAATGAGCACTAACTCAAAGCTGTTACCACATTTATAGCAGTTATTGTATTGGCTATGTCTTGTGCTTCACTGGTTTTGTGTAGTTTAGGAATACTTGGGTTCTGGCACTTATAATGTTTAATCGATAGTACATGGCTAAAATTCTAGCAGTATCATAGCTCACTGTAGCTTGAATTCAGATCTACCAGCCTTAGCTTTGGATATTCCAAGTTAATGACTAAGCACTCTTGTAAGTCGCTCTGGATAAGAGTGTCTGCTAAATGCCATAAATGTAAATGTACCAGCAAACAACTTGTTTCTGAAATGTTCCAAAAAAGAAGTAAAATAAACTAAAAAGAAACTATAAAAATGAAAAAAATACATATTCTTTAATAAAAAATGACTCCCTGGCAAATAGCTGAGGTCTAAGAGGAATAAAGCAATTCAGGACATGCTGTTATAGGAAAATAATCAGCTTTAGGGTGGTAATGTCACTCAACATCACACCACCCCCTCACTGATTATTTTCCTATAGCAGCATGGAATGCTTTTTTTATTCTTTACATAACACTTATTTCTAACCATCTGAATCTAAGAACTGACTAAAGGTTATTTATAATATATTTATAATATATCTTTGCAAAATTACAAGAACTACTCAGGTACTAATTCTCCTCCCACTCTGACAATTCTTACCTGAAAAAGGTGTGGTGCTCCACGCAGACCTTCCAGAGTCTCTTAGCTGCTCTGTGGTTGGGGAGTTTAAAGCCGATTGTGCTTTCAAACTGCTCAAACTAGACATTAACAACATACACAAAACACATCTCATATATTCGGCAGCATTTTGCATGAAAAGGGTCGTCCAAGTACTTAAGTTCTGAACTCACCTCTCCAGGTCGGATTTTGATGTAGAAGTTATTCCTCTTGTAGGAGATCTTGAGGACTTTGGGCCAAGCAAACCTGTTGATGCGGAGTCGGTCCCGGTAGATCAGGAGGCCAGAAGAACACACGCCTAGCATTATCTCAACCCCTTCTGAATCCTGAGGAATGATTAGATAGAGAAATTTGGGACAATGCCTCATAGACAAAGAGAAAACAATCACAGAACAAACAGCTGAAGTTTTGTCATGTCACATTTTATTAAAAAAAATAAAACTTTCAGTAGAGAAGTGCCGATAGCCAAAAATCTCTGGTGATGTATCAAGCCTGTCAGAAAAGTTTCTTTTTAAACCAATGGCTGATCAAAATGTAAAATGACTTGAGCAGTGTGGCACTGCAAGAACGTCATGTTGAGTTTACAGATATAATCAAAATTGAATGTGGAACCAATTTTGAGCAGCCCATAAGGTAAGACCTCTGAGAGAGGAAACAAAAATGCACTAGACATTCAGCAGGTAATGTGGGGTCTAACCTAGCTCTTTTTTGGCTGTGTAAATGTCATCGGTCAGCCCCACATGTACTTATTGATCAATTTGTGCGCTGTACTAGCACAGTATACATTTCTCTGACAGGTCCGTTTCAAATGATTGCACACAAACAAATGCAACTGTGTTTCTCATCCGTGCGGTGGATTATCACAATGTGGCTTACTGAGATTTTTCGGGCATTCAGAATATGACATAAAAATAAAAAGCCTTTCAAAAGATGGGTAGGCATTTCACAGCTGACAGATGCTGAACAAAAACATCGCTATCTACTCAATGCAACATCTAAGGTACATGATCACAGTTGTTGAGGCTTTGCAGCCATTAATTATTAGGAATATTATAACCATACACACAAACATTATGACAATCTTTCAGGAAGTTTTCTGGGGAAGATAATGGATGTCAAATACAAGTGGGTGTTTGACACATCCTGATGTGACTAATGCTATTTGTTAATGTGGTGTTTACTTGATAATGATGGAGCCCTTTTAAAATGTTTCCCGACTAATGAATGGTTTACAGAGCTGATGGAAATGAAAGCTTGTACCTTAATACCTTGGGACTGAATGTGTTACTATAGTAACATGTGAAACATGAGATCTTTCTCTGGGGGATGTAACCTCCGCATCCAGGCATATAGAGAATAGGTAGTGGGCCACAATAGTGCATGTATTGTGGCCTAATCAGCTACAGTTCAGACAATGGGACTCTTCACTCCATGGTCATGCATGAAGACTAGGGTCAGACAGAAGAAGCATACACACACATACAAAGACACACAGATGCACGAATGCAGCCTTACCTCTCCTTTAGCTGGTGACAAGCACTCAAAGAAGCTTCCTACCAACTAGGTCATTCAGTAAGAAAAGGGAAAAAGAAGAGGGCTGATCTAACCAAACCGAGGGACAGTTTCCATGCTCATCATTGCTTGGTCTCTTGTTCTTGTATTTCAGATGACACCGCCCATTTATCGCATGATCTATAATGCCATCTTAACTCTTTTACACATTATCAACTGGAGAGGAAAATCACTGAGGTTAGCAGTGTTACGAAAGTTTTTTCGGCCAACTGTGCGGCCACCTGTTTTGAAATTAGCCGCTAATGAAACAATCATTAATGCTTCCACACTCTATAACATGTAACTGAAGCAGATGCTTTCATAAGAAAATGTAATTAAATATATTGATAAAAGGAATACACCATGTGAAAGATTACCTAATATGCTTCAAACTGACTGATTATATTCAAAGCCACTCACTATGAAATTAGTTTGAGAGTCTGAGAATGTTTACCTCATAATTGCCTACTCAGCCTTAAGGGGAGTGTCGTTATACCAAATTGCACTTCTAAATTACCATTTCCTTCCAATAAGAATTACATTTGTTTAAATAACTGCTGTCTACTGGAAGAGAAGTGGATAAAACAGTAGCTTCCTTGATGATTTCTTGAAATATGTATCTACTTTGGAAAACTACTTTGGTCTACTTTGGTATTACTAGGTAAAATGTATTATTTTCTGTCTCCAAAACACAACTTTGTTAGAATTGGCTTAAACTATGGAGCATTTACCTGACTGTCTGTTAACTCTCTGACTCTGTTGTGCATGAAAAAAAACACCTCAGTGAATGAATTTGCTATATTCTGTATGTTTGGAAATTTGTGTCTTTGTATTGCTAGAGGTGATTAATCTTAATGCTGTATTACTGCACTTCAGACATTAAATTCAGCAAAAATGCACATGAAACAAAAGGACAACACTTAACATAAACATGATGTCAGTTAGTTAAAGAAATATAAACTATTTAACAGTGTGACAGGAAAACATATATATAAAAATTGCAGGCAATCTTAGGCATTAATAAATTACGTATGATTTAGAAGACATGAAGCATCAATGTATACATGCGCAGCCTGGGAAACTCTTCACATGGTAGTCATTTTCTCTTACATATAGTTCAGAAAACTACAGGCTAGAATTAAATATGTTTTTCTCAAAATTATTAGTCCCTTATAAAGATTTTTTCAAAATCTCCCTAAGTCCTGTTATAACAGAGCAAACACACTACTTTTCTTTAGAAAGCATAAATTATTTTTATTTGCATACTATAACAGAACTATTTCAAAAGGAACAAATATAAACACAAATATAGGAACAAAACTAGAGCTCTTTTGGCCATAGAGACATTGCTTATGTTTGGAGGAACAAGGGA
Organism: Hassar affinis; assembly: GCA_025674545.1. Taxonomy (NCBI): domain Eukaryota; kingdom Metazoa; phylum Chordata; class Actinopteri; order Siluriformes; family Doradidae; genus Hassar; species Hassar affinis. The sequence continues at coordinate 12,903,314 of JAOVYV010000045.1, read as the reverse complement.
GAGGCTTATAACCCAAACAACACCATCTCGACAGTGAAACACGGTGGTGGGAGTATAATGCTGTGGGGATACTTCAGTGCATCTGGACCTGGGAATCTCATCATGGTTAAAGGAATCATGAAGAAAGAAGGATATGTGAAGATTCTGAAAGAAAACCTTAAGCTGTCAGCAGCAAAACTTGGTCAGGTGTCGTCGCTTTCTCTTTCAAAATGACGACGACCCAAATCACACATCGTGATGAACTACCTCCAGAAGCCCAAAGTGAACGTTATTGACTGGCCTGCACAAAGCCCTGACTTAAATCCCATTGAAAATCAGTGGGGTGAACTGTAGAAGAAGGTTCCTGCCAGAAGGCCATCAAATCTGGACGAGCTTGAGAGATCTGCCAAAGAAGAATGGGCTGGGATTCCTCAGGAGATGTGTCAGAGACTTAAAAACTACAGACTGCAGGGTGTTATCCAGCAAAAAGGATACACAATCGACTATTAGAATCAGGGAGCGTACTCATTTTGACCATGGTAGTTTTTGTTTTTTTTGTGAAATAATTTCACTTCTGTGGGCAAAGTAAAGTAACATAATCATTAAAAATAAAACTGGGATGTTTTAAAAAGCTGTGTTTAAAGTTCTTTGCTCTATTTAACAGCATTCAGGAAATACATTTAAAACTATGAATTTTTCATAGGGGGGGCTAATAATTTTGTCCTCAAGTGTATGTCAACTAGAAGCAAAGTTCTATTATATTAAACCCAGGAGGCAAAAAGGAATAAGAAGAATTCAGATTGCAACCCAGGAACATCACAGACAACATTACATTTTTATTTGAATACACATGGAATGAATGAGGCTTAGATCCACTTCATTACAGTAAGTAGCTATCCAACAAATTGATCAAAGCCTGACATTCACTGTGTGAACACAGGTTGATTATCTTTAGGCAGACTGCCTGCTTTTACCACGTCGGTTAAACTGAAACCCTACTAAACAGGAGGCTTTCCAAAAGAGCACCTAAAACATTTCCATATACACCGATCAGGCATAACATTATGACCACCTCCTTGTCTCTACACTCATTGTCCATTTTCTCAGTTCCACTCACCATATAGCTGCACTTTGTAGTTCTACAATTACAGCCTGTAGTCCATCTGTTTCTCTACACACTTTGTTATTCCCCTTTACTCTGTTCTCTAATGGTCAGGACCCCCACAGGACCAGCACAGATCAGGTAGTATTTGGGTAGTGGATTATTCTCAGCACTGCAGTGACACTGACTGACTGACACTGGTGGTGGTGTGATAGTGTGTGTTGTACTGGTGAGAGTGGATCAGACACAGCAGTCCTGCTACATACTTTGTTAGTCCCCTTGTAATTCTGGTGAAAAATATTTGTTAAAGTAAAGAATTCAAAGCATGTTTATGGCCACAGAGACATCTGGCATGTTTTCCCAGGCCACCACATGTATAAACAGAAATTAGGATGATCTTAAGGAATTGAAGACTGCTTTTATATGGGTTTTATGTAAAATGCAGAATTTCTTTTATCTGAAATGAAAAAGACAGAAGAGAAGTCAAAGCTGAGTGATGATGCAAACTACTCAATGACTCCAGCTCCTGCTTTCTTGTGAAAAAGTGGCGTAACAGTGCAAAATAAAGATGTACACAGGGTCTGTACCTTGGCGTGATGCAGGTCCACTCCATACATAGACAGCTTTTTGACATTCTCAAGGAAGTGCATTTCAGCCTCAGCTGGCAACATCCCTCTGATGGAAGATGGACAATATTACATATTTTCCAAACACCATACTGACTGCGTTAGAGCACTTTCACATTGCTAAAACTAAGATTTGAAACATTTAATTAAGATAAATGGTTTGATCAAGATAAATCAATATATGGTTGAAGAGAGTAAATGAAGCACACTTGTAGGTCTTGTGGAGCTCCATGACCTTCTCTTCGAGTTCCTTGGTTTGGTTTGGAGCAAAGCGGAACTCGTTGATGTAATCGCTGCCGTATTCGTCTGGATCATAATCTCCCAGTTCTGACTGGACTGTATATGAACCAAGCACTGTGTGTGTGGCAAAGGAACAGGGAAGACGGCCAGACACCACATCATCTCTCAACTGCAGACACAGGTGATACCTGAGATAGAGAGACAAATAAACAGACAACAATAAAGAGGTGTACCATACTGACTACAGATGCAATTACAATGGAAAATATCAGAAAGAATGAAGCTACATATCACAGACTGTTCAAGTAAATGAAAAAAAAAAACCACTTAAAATGGTCAGACTGATTTAATGCAATAGCTAAGAAATATGACGACACAGTAACAGGGTTAACCGTTCTCTGAATAATTCTGCTTGTCAGCTTGAGTGTTTCGGTAATTGTGGTGCAATGAATTGCTCTGACCTTGTGATGTCCTCAGAGAGCTGAGCAGGGTCTGGAGGATAAAACTTGACATTGAAGGAAAAATTCCAGGCAACTCCTGAAAGAAAAAGAAGATGAATGCTTTTATGAATCATTTCATTTGCCAAGCCTTTGTTAAGCCAGCGTATTTGAAAGCAAGTGTCCTGGACATCAGGTCATAATATTTAATAAGAGAGATGCAGAAGTAACAGAGAAACTAAGAATATAAACTAAAAATGAAGATAAATGAATAATGTCACATAGCAGGGACAGGACAGTATGAGAACTGCATACAGAATAATGCTTTTAACATGGCACCAGGCAGTGACAGTGACCAGGCAGTGACACAACACTTCTACACAACTAAATAATGGAATATTTAGAAATGATGGTGTGTTCTTGTGCTTTGTGTTACTCTTAAGATTTCCTTTTTCCATAACGATGACCTGGTTTACACAATATTACCTCATGTTACAAATGACAAAATGGACAGCTCCATTCAGGCTGATCATAATTGTTAATATTATTTATTATGAAATAAACTCCCTAGTTTGCTTACAGTATGCTGACTAACAAGAATATACAGGGGTTAGACAATGAAACTGAAACACCTGTTATTTTAGACCACAATAATTTATTAGTATGGTGTAGGGCC
>JAOVYV010000045.1:12808233-12820890 GCA_025674545.1 Hassar affinis | reverse complement strand
TGCCGCCCTTGCTGCTGAAGTTTAAAACTTAAATGAATGCAACAGATGCGAGTTTTTAACAAAGGGAATGTGTATTTTAAACTTTACTGTGTCATATTTCTACTTTTACTATCACATCCGGTTCCCCTAACATAATCTAACCTAACCTAAAGGGTTAGGGCCCCTTGCAAAACACTGTCATACATTGTGCTACAAATGTAAGCAGAGTCTGAGAGGTAAATTCAAAATCATGCCACAGAACCCTCTTAGGAATACCTGCCCTAGAGGGCATGCTGTAGGGGAGACTGTAGGGCACTGCGTCACATTTTATTCACTGAGATTTTTGGCCCAATCCCAATTCCCATTTCTTGGCCCTACCACTGCTTTTGGTCTGCCCTTGACTCTGTAGTGGTCCACAGCATGTAGGGGATGAAATCTGTACCTAGGAAATGTGACTTCACTCATTATATCATCAACCAGGAAGCACGTTTAAACATCAGCTATCGCAGTGTAGTCATGCACACAGTCATTTCTGCCCTGCACTGATATCAGATGAGAGGGGAAGTGCAGAAAACATGTATTTATACATGCGATATGGAAATAACTGTACTGTCACTTACAAATCACTATTTACACGAAGTTCTGCTGTATAGAAGCCCTAAGATGGCATGTATTTACATGTCATTTAGATTCCGTTTTTTTTTTTATAATGACGTTAGTTGTCTGTTTTCTCGGGATCTTGACTCATGTCATTGTCACAAAACAAAATAAGCTTGTTTTCTCAAGAGATTAGACATACAATTGATTCAAGATCTTAGGAAAATAAATTGTGACTGATGGATGTTGTTCAACTTTACCAAAAGATTAGAGAACATCAGTGTGCTCTCTAACCTGAAAAATTCATCACATGAAAACACGGCCTTACTTTAATGAAGAAAACGAATAAAAATATCACATTATCATGAGAGAATGGAATCTAAATTAAAATTTAAATTAAATTATCACCATACTAACATCATGAATAGAGTTTTCTGAAATGCAGGTTATAATGATCCAATTACATACTCCTTTTATATTAAACTAAGCTATTCCAGTGTATTTGTGTGTGTGTGTGTGTGTGTGTGTGTGTGTGTGTGATTATTATTAAGATATAGACATGGGCTTCTGGGCAGCATGGTGGCGCAGTGGATAGCGCTGTCGCCTTACAGCAAGAAGGACCCGGGTTTGATCCCCGGGTGGGGCGACTTGGGAAATTTCTGTGTGTGTCTGAAATTTCCCTTAGTGTGTGAATGTGTGTGTATGAACCCTACGATGGATTAGTGCCATGTCTAGGGTTAATTCCTGCCCTTGTGCTCAGAGTTGCCGGCTGGGCACCGGCTCCCCCGTGACCCCATAACTGGGAACAAGTGGTACAGATAATGACTGACTGACATGGGCTTCTTTACCCATGTCAATAACCTTATTCCATGTTATACTGCCTCAGTTTGGAAAGCATTCTGGGAATTTTCTTCTACCACTCTATTTGGAGTCTGCATCTGAAAACACTCAATTTGGAGGGAAATCTGAAAGGCTAGATGACCACTACTCCTTGATGCCCAAAGGAAACAGGACACCCTACTTTAAGCAGGAGCGTGTGAAATGGAGGAGAAGGGTAAAGGGGGAAATTGGGATTGGGCCTTTGTCTCTCTATTGCATTTGCACTTTACGCACTTGGAAGAGCATCTAAGAAGGCTTTTTCATCAGAAAGGCACCTGTATGGCACCACATCACATTTTGTTCACTTAGAGAGGCATCCATTAGAAGCTTCACCACATTCTCATGCATCTAAGGACACATTTTACAGCACAGAGTCGCATTTTATCCACTGGAGGGGCACTTGTTGCCTTAGAAGAGAACTTCGGCATGTTTTCTCACCTGGAGGAGTGCCCTATACAGCACCGCATCCAATCATCTCTACTGGAAAGGGCAGTAGAGACACCGTCATGAAGGGGCACTTCATAAGAGCGCCCTTTTCCACAGGCAGGGCACCCAGACAGAACATCGGGTTAAGATCATTGCACCTAAAAAGGCACCTCATGTTTTCTCCACTATATATCGAATTTCTTCATGATATATGAAGATTTGCTCTAGAGGGTCACCTAGAAGGGGCACTCTATCAATGCTTCTACTACTACAGGGGCACCAGGTGGGCGATTGTGTACCTGCAAACATCTGCACCCAAATCTTCCCATTATCACTGAAAACTCCTTCCTTGTTTAAATCCAGTGGGTGGAGAAAGAAAAAAATGTGTTTTGATTGTTCAACCATTGCTGCAAGCTGTATCATTTCTATCAATATGGCTATTAAAACCTTCTTTAATAGCAAATCTGGTACAAGCCACAAATAATTAGTGTGACACAGAGCATTTCGAATGAATTACATTGCATCTAATGCATTTTATATGTTATTTAAACGAATTAATCAAATGCTTCATTTAAAGCCTGATTGAGTGCAATACATTTTGACAGAGTATAATTTGAACATAATTAAATCGCTATTTATAACATGGCTTACTGTGTAAAGGGCAGGATTGTTCCATTTTATGTTATACACCATATACCAGTTTAAAAGAATAAAGGGTATATTGTTACTATAGCTTTACATGTTGCAGTTATCATGTCTGCCTAAAAAGCAGCATTGAAAAAAAAAATCATTCATTCATTTTCAGTGACCTCTTTATCCTGGTGAGGGTTGCAATGGATCCGGATCATATCCCAGAGCACTGGGCAGGATGCCAAGACTGTGCACACACACACACACACCTAGGAACAATTTAGCATAGCCAATCTTCCTACCTGCATTTTTTGAGAGGTCGGAGAAATCTGTAGAACTCAGGGGAAACCTACGGAAGCATACAGAAAACGTGAAATTTTACACAGACAGTAACCCAGGCTCAGAACTGACACCATGACACCCAGTTAAAACGTAGCTTTTGCTTGGATCACCTTTGCTGTGAATCATTTGATTATGTGTCTTTTTTATATTACATCAAAGGCAATTTTGCGGTAATGATTATGTACCTGCCCTGCGATGGATTGGTGCCCTGTCTAGGGTTGTTCCTGCTTTGCGCCTATGCTGCTGGCTAGGCACCAGCTCTCCCTTGACCCTGAAAAGGAATAAGCGGTTAAGAAAATGAATGAATGAATGATTATGTACCCTCTGTGCTGATTTTCTGTGTATGTCCTGTAGGTTTCCTCCCACCGCCCACAAATATTCCAGTAGGTGACCTAAGATAAATGGTGTAAGTAAGCATGCAACTGTGTGTGCATGGTGTCCTGTGATGAACTGGTGTCCCAACGAGGTTGTAATAGGACCAGTTCCTGTTTAATAGGACCAGTTAATTCAATTATCTGATCAGCCAGTCATGTGGCAAAAGGACAGTGCATCAAATGATGCAGATACAGGTCAACATTTTGTAGTCAGTCACGTGCTTTGATAAGTTTCTATTTCAAGTGTATTAGTTCGCTCCCCCTTGTTCAGTATGAGTTTAATTCACAGAGACTGGAGGACATTAGTCAGGAGCCATGGCAGCCTTAACTCTGTTTGTGCAGTAATGCCTGGACTAACATGAACTAACACTGTATGCTACTCATACAACCTGAAAAAAGATATTCCAAAGATATTGACTTAAATATAAATAGCTTACCATTTACAAAGAGCAGGAAACTCTCATACCTGACAGATAGGGTTTTATCTCTTGGTCTATTTTTAATGTCTGAATCTAAAATAATTTCATATAATCTATCATCAGTTAAAGCTTTCTTTGACATTGCTATAGCTGTAGCCATATCTGACGTTGAAGCTTAAGTTCACAGCTAGTGTTATGAGTTGAATATGTGTTTGCTTTTATTAAACGAATGTTTCCCTGTCTCCCTTTTGACGTGCAGGATTTGCTGCACCACACTTTGCTGGAAGATACAGCACACTGTTGGATCAGTTACACTACTCATCATTCTCATGCTTCCTGCTCTGCCTCCTCGATAGTCAGCATTCAAATGAATCTCATCAGCTTGAGTGTAGTCTCTGTGGGGCAATGGCTGATAAACGCATCCGTTCTCTCGCTGCAGCATAAGGATTTATTGAACGTAAATGACCACTTGTGTGTTCCCTGATGCCTGCGGGCAATCAAATAATGTACATAAGAGCCAGAATGCATAAGCACTGATTGGAACGTCAAGGGGACACTAAGACCCCATGGGACAATCAGGCTCAGATTAGTGATGCAGGTTTATTCAACATGGCACTGAATGAAGGGCTGCTATTTCACTGGTTACTGCATTTGCATCTGGGCAAATGCGCATTCTTGGCTTTTTCACAGGAAAATGTGAAAATATGAAATGTATCTTGCTTTACCCAGGTTGAGGTTGTGCTGGATCCAGAGCCTGACCCTTGGTGTATCTGGATGGGAATACACACAGTCTATCTCAGTGTGGCATTCACATCTAGGGGGCAATTCAGATAAGCCTGCCCACCTACTGCTATGCGTTTTTGTGCTTAAGTATTCAAGTATTAAGACTTCTATGCTGGGCAACACGGTGGCTCAGTGGGTAGCACTGTTGCCTCACAGCAAGAAGGTCCCGGGTTCCCGGGTACTCCAGTTTCCTCCCACAGTCCAAAGACATGCACATTAGGTTGATGGGTGTATCTAAAGTGGCCCTTGTGTGCGAGTGTGTGTGCGAGTATGTGTGTGTGTGTCCTACGATGGATTGGCGCCCTGTCTAGGGTTGTTCCTGACTTGCGCCCTATGTGGCCGGCTAGGCACCGGCTCTCCCGTGACCCTGAAAAGGAATAAGCGGCCAAGAAGATGAATGAATGAATGACTTCTATGCTTAAGTATTAAGACTTCTATGAAACCAAATCAAGAAATAACATTTAGTTCTAAACGGTTTGTGAACATTCTTAGATTGCATATAAATAAAATTGCAGCCTGCAGACTTTTTAGCTGCTGATAATTCTCACTTTCTGCTCAGACAATGAATCGGATTTAAACAAAAGAACCTGTCCGTGTCAACCCTGTGCAGTTCTAAAGTGACTCCAGGTGGTGTGATCACAAGCAGGAGGCTCTTGTACATTTATGCATCTGTTTAACTCAATTTGAAGAATCTCAGAGAATAAAGAAAGAATGAACAAATGAAAAAAACAAAAAACACAATGACACTTGTGCTAGTTTCTTTTTGTTGCTGTGAGGCAGGAAGATGTTTTAGTCATGTGCTATTAGACATCATTGTGCCATATCCGTTTCAGCTTTAATGCATTATTGTGGTCTGAGGCAAGTCTTCTCTGTATTCAGAAATCTAATCTCACACACTTGCAGAGCTTCTTTCCTGTAAATGTTAAATATCTTACTTTTACTCGTTCTTATAGTTCGAAGGGTCAAATCAAGCTGAATGTTATACACTCCGTCAGACAGTATCAAAGCAGTCCGTATACCCTACTGACTACGAGTTATAAGTACTTTTTACACTCATTTCATCTCGTGTCTTTGAAGCACTGACAAAAATAAAACTGCACACACCTTGGAATTATTAAATCTTCCCTCCTCTAAGTGTTTGGGGAAATGCTTTGAGGCTGCTTTCTGCTTGGCTTTTAAGAAGAATCAGCATTGCTGGGTGCCTCATTCCAAAAGCCTGAGATGTGAAGTCGCAGTGAAGAGATACAGCGAAGATGGCAATCTCATGGAGGATATGGCTAAAACCACTCAGTACACACTGATGCTCCCCGGCCTCCTGAGAGCTCCGCGCCTTTCAGTAATTTCTACATAATTGAAAAAGAAAATCCTAAAGAGCAGAAGTTCAGAAAGCACGACAGAAATCATCTGCATTCCAACAGCGCTAAGCATAAAGTCTTTAAACTGTGAACAAATGCAGGATTCTATAGCATATACACAGACAAAGTACCGACAGAGACAACGGGAAACTTGTCATTTATTTGGGTTGTGTTCTCGTGGATGTATCGTGTTGTAGAAAGAGGAAATTCCTTGTAAGAAATGGGATTAAGAAATATTTACAGTACATTTCAAAGTTTAATCAGATACAGTCAATTAATGGAGGCTGGAAGTTGAACCAGCTTACTGTAGCACTGCACCGAACAGCAGTCGTGAGAAAATATTGTATAGGAACAAAATACCTGGTGTTGTGCAGCTGAGCTGGCCCAAAGTAAAGAGAAGAAGACAGGAAAGCATGACAAAGACAGGAAACTGAATTACACTTCTTAACACCTGAACTCAACTGGCGAGATGCGATTTAATTACCTTGATTTCACTCACTTTAGAAATGTATAGTGAATATGAAGCGCTGTCGTTTTATTATTTTTTTCTATGGGCGTGCATTTGAAGAGGATTTTAGTTACCAGAAAAACTCCCTGATTTTATTGAGTTTATAAAAGGCTTAAAGAAGTAGTCTCATATGTGTCTCATAATTAAACTAGAATTAAAGCTGATAAAGCTTAGTAAGCTTACTTTGTTTATGAGTGAGTATGAACGCACTTATTATGAGAATGACGCTTAAAGTTCTGCAGCTACTTTAAATTAAAACTCGATAGCAATTTAGATTAATTTGAACACTCTTCCAAAAGGTTTGGGATAACCACTTAAAGTCATCAGGATAATGCACAATACATCACAAAAATAAACATTTTCAAATGTTAAAAAAAAATCCTTTTGGCATTTTTAAATTCATAATATACAATATATTAATTTTCCTTCAGCTTTGCACAATTGTCCTTGCACAATAAATAAAGATCATGAATCAGCAGGAAAGGAGAAAATTAGATATCATCTATACAAAATAGATACTAAAATAAGCACAAAGGGCCTGCCAGGTTTTACATCACTATCACTAAAACCTACATGTCAATGGCTGTTAGTGAGTCGTATTAAATAGCACCTTCACCATGAAAACCCCTGTTGCCAAAGTTGGCGATGCTGTTTCTTATTTGTGTGGTTGATTGTCAGTTCGTTTTGTGTTGGGGGAGTGGGAGGAGCTACGGGAGGAGAGGGAGAAGGGTAAGGCCTACGAAGAAATGTGTACTGGAACATGGCTTACTTAAGCTTTACTTTTATGCCATTGGGAAACATTTAAAGGCAGATTTGAAAGCCAGCAAACAGAGAACAGACACTAGAACCTGAAAGTCAGAGGTTTGAGGAATTCAAACCTAAAGAGACAGTCTTTATAGATACCTCTAAGTCTAAGAAAGGGACTGGAAGTTGGGAGGTTGGAATGCATTGATACAGTACACATCTAGATTCACATAAGCTTGTAAGAGCATGGAGTGGGTCAGACTCGGCTGGGCTTCATGTATTGGTATCGCTGCTTGCTGATTGGTTGTCTTCAGCGTGCTTGAACATTAGGATGGAATTGTAGATTTTGAGAGCGGGGCCAAGCTTAACACTCATGATCTTCACAATATCCCGTTGTGTGAGGAGGAGGAACGCCTTGCCGTCAATTTGCTAGAAAGGGACAAGCAGCAGAACAGGTTATTTTGCCTGCAAAAATATTAAAACCTAAAAAAAGACATAGCAAGTCTCTCCTTGTCTTAACAAGTGCTCTCCCTACAAAAACACACCACCGTTTTCCTTTGCAAGAACAAAACACATATTGCTTCAGTGCATTTCATGAATAATTAGCATCTCTTGATTACATAATACAAATATTTTTGATTAGAGTAGACAAAAAGTCTGCACGGCAAAGGAGATACCGTTCCTTTTAATATGCACATCGTCTCTTGCATACTAATAGTTACTGCTATGATCCAAATTATGCATCTCTCTCATTAATTGAACACAGCCTGGACTATACGTTGCCATAAAAAGAACCTATTCCCTATTCTCTATCCACAAGAGATTTTACACCAAAGGCTAGCTTTTCAGTTCAACGAGTTCCCTAGCAGATGTACACAGCTATATAGGTTCATATTTCAATTTATAACACTATACGGTAACAAAAGAATAAAACATGCCATCCTAACAAATTCAGAGGACTAATCTGGAAGTAAAAGTAGTGAAATCAACATTTGCGAGAAGGAGAATGAAGGCAAAGCCTAGGTCATGTAACTTTCACTTACCTCCTCTCTAAATTGCTTGGCTTGTTCCTCACAGCCTGGGAGAGAATGGATGAAGTCAGCAACCTAGACACAAATCCAGCCAGACACATTGTGCAGTCAGATTATCAGTACTACAGCATACTGTCCTGAAGCTGAAGCATTTCACAAATACTTGAACTTGAAGAAAAAGTATACAGCTGAGTGGTGGTGACTGAAACCTTTATTACTTTTATTTCCCAGGGCATCATGATAGCTTTAGACAAAACACCCAGTTGAGAAACTGTCCTCAGCGAAGCTGAAAGTATATAGTCAGCGATGTTTGAACATCCGGATGTCAGGAGGAAGAATAGCAACAGAGAAAGTGGAATAAGCAATTAGTGAGACGGAAAGCCAGCGGCAAAAGATACAAAAAATACACAGATTTGGACTGAAGGTGAAAGAGGGGATAAAATGGGGGGGGGGGGTAAGAGAGACAAAGGTAAGTGAAAGCAGTACTGACAAATTTGTCTGGGAAAAAAAAGTTTCAAATGCATGACTCCAGGATGTTAGGGAGGTTGTTTTTAACACCAGATCAATGCGATTCTCATTATAGCACAGTTCTGCCTCAGGCCCTAATCAATGGCTTCATCTGTACCTTAACATCTCAAAATATATTATTCCCCTGGGGAAAACAGCCTGTGTAAACCACTTGTGGTGCTAATTGGCTGGAGAATTGCACTACTGTTCAAAGAAGTTAGCAGCACAGAAGCTTTCCAGCAAAGATCGTAATGAGGCATCGGGGCAAATGGAAGACGATTCGGCCATCAGAGCCTCGGCGCAGAGCGGAATGAGCCACGGAGCGCTGGCAAAGTGCCTGGGCTTCTCTCTGAGCCTCGCTTCAACAGAGATATTCATTTCAGGACCATCAATTATACGCCGTCTCCCCTTCATTATAAGCGACATTGAGATCATCACGTTAAATCACAAGAAGAGTTTATTGTATTGACGTATCAGGCTTGGAGCTGAAGAAGGTAAATAAATGTAGGGCTATTTTAGCAGAAGGGCATTTCAATTCTGCTCGTTATTAATCACAAGGCACATTATGATGCATCACTAGCAGCCCAGGTGGGGTTACTTTTGATAATGAAGATGTATGTGTAACCTGCTAATGAACCCTGATGGGGTTTATTCAGTCTGTCGGTGAAAATCTCCATTCCTGTGGTTTCATTAAAATTCAAACAAGGACTGGGGGAAGAAGGATTAGTGATGAAGGTTATTGTACTTGCCATATGAAAACTGCATGCTACTAAGGAGGTAGGATAGAAATGCCACTCAAAGATACTTATCCAAGGAGATCCACTCCCAGTAGTTTGCTAGAAGTATTTTTCATAGACGTAAGAGTTTCTTAAGATTATAGCCACATTTACAAGATTGGATGGGAGATGCATTAGTTGCCCGAGCTGCTGCTAAACACCATTACTAAGTACAGCTTTGGACACTGTACAAGTTAGTCTGCTGGACTAAAAGCGAACAGCAGCATCAGAGTGTAAATACACTTGTAGTGCACTCACAGTGAACTCTACAGACATTCACTGGGCTATTAATACAGAAATGCTGATCTTAGCATACACCTCTAGCTACAAAGCCACGGGAAACGGCAGCTGTACCTCCCACCAGGAACTGAAGGTCGTTGCACATGTAAATTTGGATACAGCAGTAAGGCCCTGAGGACAACAGACTAAACACTTCTTTGGTTGCTTTTAAGTGTGCATAAACGGAAGTCATCATTAATCAGGCTACGCTGTCCCTTACCGGTAAGCGATTCAGAATAGCCATTCCCAGATTAAATTACATGTGTTATTTGTATTACACTGTTTGCAGGACCTAACCTGCCAAAGTTCATCTATTCACTGCCTCCTTAATCAAGATGGGCATGAACAAACTGTTCACAGGAGCATGTACACAGGAAATGTTGTATTCATGACAATAAAACTAGGTCTGTATCCTAAAACAGCTCACCAATTGCCTTGACAAAAGTGAGAGAGGTGCATCAGTGCATCCTTAGGCACCTTGAGCAGATAACATTACAAGTGTGGATATAACAGGAAAGGATGAGGCTTCGATAATGTGTCAGAGCCTTCGAAACACCTATATTCATTTTATATATTTATTTGTTGGTATTTTCTCTCATTCCTCACCTGCACCCGCCCCCCTTCAACTCTTTCCCAAAGTTTGAACACCCCTGCTCTATAAGTGGTCAGTATATATATATATAAAACAAGTCTATAGAATGATACTGAGCCATCCTTACTGTGAGGAAAACCTGATATTGCAGAGGACCCTGAAGTGCTTGCACAGCTTATGTTTCAACACAGTATATATGTTTACCACCTCAACCTGCTTACTGACTTGGCAAACAATGTCAATGAGGTATATCCGGTTACTATCGAAAAGAACCTTCATCCTCTTCTCGTCTTTTGCCCGTGGTCTTGTGTTAGCAGTTGTAACGGACAGATAGATATGAACAGGATTTAAAGCTTGGGTCACGTTATGCATTAGAACGTCTTTAAAGCATTTTGTCTATCTGCAGTAGAAAAAAAAGCAACCAACACTCAAGAAACCAATCATCAGTGTTGGCTAAATATGGACTTGTAGTGGTTTCCCCAAGCAGATGGTGTGGATGGCATTTTTTAAACAACGCCTACAAACCAGGAACAGAATGAGTCTAAACAGGAGATTACTACACAGAGCTGAAAAGAGAGCGAGGAAAAAAAAAGATTTGTGCATGTGAAAGGGGGCTTGTGAAGCTAAGCAGTGTAAAATGTTGAAGGGCAATCTGAAAGGGAATAAAAGAGAGTGTGCTAAACATAGTGATATATTTGGTGACTGCACTTGTGTGACGTTATTATTGTTGTTAAAATAACCCATCCAACAATAACAGAAAAAAAAATAGACATGACCATCGACAAAGGCTAGTGCATACAGTGTCTTAAGTTTTTCTTTAAACGAGTGGTTTACTTGGATCTCGATGCACCGCCTGGTATGTTAAAGCAAAGATATTAAAATGTACCCTAAAAACTAAAAGGTACGCAATTTAGTGATGCCAGTACTGGTGTCATACGTGCCCTGCTTTGGTCCCTGTTAAAACGCGGGATGCAGCATTCTAACCCAACTGGAGCTGGATCATAACTCCTTAACCAAGACACATAAATCATCACATAAAAGCATTACAAAAATCTAACCTAGATGATCTAAAAGCATGAAGAATTTTCTCTGTGTCATGAAATGCCACAGCAATATTTCTCAGTTGGAAATAACTAATCTGCACCATCTTACTTATGTGGATTGAGAAATTTAACTGAGAATCGAAGATGATGCCCAAATTTCTAGACAATCTCTTCATCCTTGAAGCCAGTGAACCAAGAACCTTCCTTAAATCATTGGGAACAGTCTGAGGCTCAAAAATCAGTTTTCCCTTCATTCAATTTGAGGAAATTACAGGCTAGTCTATCCTTAAAAGCTTGATACATCCCACTAGATTCTGTAGACTACTAAAATCATCTCGCTTTACAGATAGATAAAGATGTGTAGCATCAGCATAGAGGTGATCAGAGATATTAAAATGACGAATCAAATCCACATAAAAAAAAAACAAAACACCACCACTGGGCCAAGGATAGATCCTTTTGGTTCTGCTGACAGTATGCTGTGGCTTTAAGGCCATTCTATAAGTTCTAAGACTGTGGGAAAACAACCACTAAGTGGTGTGGGCGTTGTACATATTTTATACCTTCATTATATTTATCGCCTTGGCAGTTGATTTTATTAAAATGAATTATAAATGAGACAGGCTACGTTCTGTTACATGCAGAGCTTAGCTGTGGCTGACTGACTGGTCAGATGGTGGTAATTATTTTTCTATAACAGCAGGTCTGACAGTAGTGCCGACTGTTATTCAAGTCACAGGTTTTTACAGATTAGAACAGAAACAGCTTTTTAATCTTTCACAGTAACAGCTGATTCAAAGGGACTTCTATGGTGGACAGTCAATATAATTTAAGACTAATATGGTGGTATGGTGAAGCATTCTGTAAGAAGATGATGTCTATGTAACATCTATGGAAGGAGTAATGGTGACAAACAGTTCTATTTTGGTTTTATCTGACCAAATGACATTCTCCCAATACTCTTCCCGAACATCCAAATGCTCTCTAGCAAACTTGCAAGATCTGAGTCCCTACAATTTAGTCTACAAGTTAGTTTCTGGTGTCCGACAGCTCTTTGGTTTTCACCATAGTGGAATTTGGAGTGTGACTGTTTAAGATTGTGGGCAGGTGTCTTTTATACTGTTATACGAGTTCAAACAGCTGCCATTAATACAAGTAATGAGTGGAGGACAGAGGAGCCTCTTAAAGAAGAAGTTATAGGTCTGTGACAGCCAGAAATCTTGCTTGATGCCACCATTATTTGCAAATAAATTCTTTAAAAGTCAGACAATATGATTTTCGTATGATATGACGTATGATTTTTTTCTCATTTTGTATCTCATAGTTGAGGTCTACCTATGATGTCAATTACAGGCCTCTCTCATCTTTTTAAGTGGGAGAACTTGCACAATTG
>JAOVYV010000045.1:12777816-12788610 GCA_025674545.1 Hassar affinis | reverse complement strand
GACTAACAAAGTGTGTAGAGAAACAGATGGACTACAGTCTGTAATTGTAGAACTACAAAGTGCAGCTATATGGTGAGAATGCCTGTAAAGAAAAGGAGGTGGTCATAATGTTATGTCTGATCAGTGCATATACAAAGAATTATACAACTCAATATAGCTGGTGGCCATCATAAGTGCAATGAACAGAAGTAAAGTGAAATTCTGTCTGTGTGATTCCTGATTATATCCTCAACCCCTCATTACTCTTAAGAGCCTTGGTTACAAAGGAAAAACAATCAGGAAATACATCAAAATTAGGACTAGGGGCAGGAAATTCAGCAGCTCATGACAAAAAAACAGAATGATCCAGAATGTGTTGCAGTGCTTGGAATCAGAGAATCACATTGCAACAAATGAGACACATGGCACAGCTTGTACATTTTTGGTTCTTACAGCCTAATTCATGCACATATTTATTACAGCAGTATGCAGCCATGAATGCCTCCATACCAGAGCTACATCAGAACCATTTTTAGGGTCTATTATAAAGCATGTTATTTATTTCTGCTCCCATTTCCCCAGTGTGTGTGTATGCATTTAGGTTAACGGATTCGTTTTTCATAAAAATCTATAGTTCAATCTATAGTCAGCTAACATTAGTTAGGGTTAAAAACAATACACTGGGTAAGAGCTGTTAGCTTCATGCTGCTTTTCTATTTACCTCAGAAGTCCAAAGTCGGAGCAGGAAATGACGTCACATCCGAGTTGACCACACTCCAGTTCTATCAGTTACTAACAATGCACAATTACACTAACTAACAATTACACATGCAAACACCATAGCAACATATCTACAGATAGAAGCTGGACAATATTGCATGCATGACTGATTTAATGAGGCACTAAGAAGTGTTAATAAACAGTATATTACTATAGTTTTCACTACTGTTGATGCACAGAGCAGCCATCTTGGATTTTGCTCAAAGGGTTTACACTGGTGACTTGTTGGTGCTGGGATATGAACTCATGACCTTCCTATTCACAGCCAAAAGTCTAAACCACTGAGCAAACACTGTGTACATGACTAAGGCAGAAGTGCTAATAAACAGCATATTACTATATTTTTCACTAGATGCTTGCTTGTTTATTGATTTTTAACATCATTTCAGCATCAGTGGCCGTACGTGACAAACTCAAGATTACATTGATGTCATTCATCAGTACTCAAGTTCATCTTTCAAACATAGTCATATTCAAGTAACTCCAGTTAAACTAACGTGCATGTCTTTGGACTGTGGGAGGAAACCGGAGTACCCAGAGTAAACCCACGCAGACACAGGGAGGACATGCAGACTCCACACAGAAAGGACCCAGACCACCCCCCCCTGGAAATCAAACACAGGAGCTTTTTGCTTTGAGGCGACAGTGCTACCCACCGAGCCACCGTGCTGCCCCTCACTAGATACACGGAGCAGCCGTATGGAGTCAGGGTTGGTTCCACTCACTTTCCGAGTTGTAAATCTGACTTCAGGGGTTTAATATTCCCAGTGAAAATTTCCCACTGGGACCTCAGATGTCTCGACTTCCCAGGACAAATGCAACACAACATTACTCACTTAGTGCCGTCTGTAAACGGCTCATCAGATTGTGATGAATTGCTGATCTTTTAGATCTTTTATCAGGTTATTTGCTCTGAAGTGAAATGTTGCAGTTCCTCCTCTTGATATTTTCACAGAGCACAACCTACTTTGCTTTGTTTGTCATGAAATACATTCAGACCGCTGCCTTTTTCTGTCGTCTGTTCATTAGCATACTAGGATTATGTCACAGCCTCACAGCACGTGGTAACAGATGCTGGTATCAGAGTATGTTTTTTATGACTAAAACAAACCCAGACACTTGTTTTGCCCTTGCAATATGTAAAAACGTCTGAATTACCAGTTAAACAAAATGAAAACTACACACATAAATAGAGAGGATGGTGTGAATCAAGATGTTCCTCTATCACTCACTCACACCTCTCTATGGTCCTCTATGGCATCTTAAAATGCATCACAGCCAATTGGCTCCATTACAAGACATATTTCTAACTACACCCCAGTGTAGCACTCAAGCCTGTGGTTTGGTGGTCTCAGACTTCACCCTGAAGTGTGAGCAGGTGGACAGAAGAACAAAAAAAGAAAGCTGTTCGATCAGCCATTTTTTGCTTACACGATGTCTGAATAAGTAATGACCCAAGGACCGATCATGGCCTAAATCACACCAAGTCAATACTTCTAAAATGGTATTTGACAGCGATCTAATTTAGGAAAACCAAACAAGCACTGAATTTTTTAGTAGTCAAAGAATGAAAAGCAAGCAAAGTATCGCAAATTGAACACAGCACTGAAGTCATAAGAAGCTGTACAGCAAGAAGGTGGGGAAAAAAGATGAAGCATGAAAAGGAAATGGATTTGTATTACTATTATTAGAAGGATACATCTACACTTGAGATATTGACAGCATATTCAGGTGAGAGGGACAGAAATAGCAGATGAACAAAGCGTTCTCAGGAAACAAAATCTCTACATTGACCAAGAAATAATTCCGAATTAAACACATTTGAAACCCTAGTGCCAAACAGACAGGAGAGGTCATGTCCTACCTGCAATCACGCTGTTTAGCTCAATCTCCTCCTCCTCATCTTTGATGCGCAGATATTTTGTTGACTGGGCAATCCTGTGCAAAAGTTCAAAAGATAGAGAGAGTAGATAGAGAAAGAGAAAAAAGGAGAGAGAGAGAGAGAGAGAAAGGTAGGTAAGTGATTATAAAGCAAAACAGAAAGTCACTGATATTTACAGGCCAGAGAACTGAGCGAGCATGTCTGGCTACGCAGGATGATGTGTGTGCGAGACCTTTTTCACAAGTGCTGTGCTCACTCAGTCACATACGCAAGTGATAAAGTGGATCAAGTCTATATTTCTTGTTGAGAGTTGTTACACAAAAAAAAAGGATACTAAACTGTACGACAGAAGAGTTCTTATCGTTTGTAACTTTAATATATACTATAATACTTTCACCTGGAAATGTGGATGAGGACAGTAAACCTTTAAAGCTACACTCCTTGAATCTTTCTAGGTTAAAGACACATACTAAAGATCTAATAAAAAGGTGTACCCTTGGGGTACCCGTCCACTTTAGTACCTTTTTTCCTTTTTTTTTAACCCTAGGTGTGACCAATCAGTACACTTCATATCCAGAAGGTGGCAGTGGGAATACTTGGTGTAAATGGAGTGCATATTCTTCTGCCCTTTTCAAGAGCAATAGTGTGAGTATAAGCCCTCAGGAGTAATACATACTCAGAGTCTGAGTAACATAGGGGAGACAAAGAAAAATGCTACTAGTTATCAAATGGTTTAAATTTGAATCGGTTTTATACTTGGGTTACTTTGATACTGTATGTACTAGCACATCTCAAAATATTAGAATATAGTATATAGTGTAGGGGCAGTGGTAGCTCAGTGGTTAAGACGACAATGTCAATGCTACTGATCGGAAGGTCATGAGTTCAAGTCCCACCACAGCCAAGCTGCCACTGTTGGGCCCCTGAGCAAGGCCCTTAACCCCCAAATGGTCAGTTGTATAAATGAGATAAATGTAAGTCACTCTGGATAAGGGTGTCTGCCAAATGCCATAAATGTAAGGTAGTGGAAAAAGTTCATTTTTTTTCATAATTTAATTTGAAAAAAGTAAACTGTCTGAATATTTTATATTCATTACATATGAAGACACATTTCTTGTGTTCATTTTGATCATTATGCCTTACAGCTCATGAAAATCCAGAAATCCAGTATCTCAAACAGTATATATATGCCGTGTATCTCTTGGAGCAAGTACAGCACACGCAACCACAATCTTGAGGAAGACTGCTGACTCGACGTTTGTCGAGAAGACAATCGTCAACACCTCCACAAGGCCAGAGAAGGTCATTGCTGAAAAGGCTGGCTGTTCACGAAAGAAATATTCTAATCATTTGAGATACTGGATTTCTGCTTTTCATGAGCTACAAGCCATAATGATCACTATAATCTAATTTAAGATGCACTAGTACATCCTATTAAATCTTTTTTCTCCCACAGACTACAAAATCTGACTTCCTGTTCATTACCTTTTAACAAATGAATTTACTTTACAAATTAATGCAAACCCTGGGACATGGATTCAACAGAGCCAAAATCAGAAGCATCCCACTTCTAGCTATTAAATAAGGATATATTCTGACAGATCTGTGACAGACAGGTGATTGCGCCGTGTAACTGGCTACAAGAAGACCTGGCCTTTAATTAACATGAGAAATAAGCACATGAATTACTGATTACTTCTCATCTTACTTACTTATTACTTATTTCATCTTCAAAACACTGAAAAGAACTCAAATCTGAGGCTACAAAGGATACTAGCCTCACTAAAACTGGACAAAAAAAAAAGAAATCTTGATCTATCCAGTTCCTGGGCACTGCAACCTCAGGTGCCTTAGGTGACAGGAATGGAACCTGATGTGGTCTTCTGCAGTTGTACCTCATCTGCCTTAAGGTTCAGTGTGTGTTAGTTCAGATCACCACAGTTGGAAATAGTGCTTATTTGAGTTACCATAACCTTTCTGACAGCTTGAGCCTGCTTAGTCAGGTCATTCTCCTCTGCCTCTGATCCCTCTCCTCAACATGGCGTTCTACATGCAGACCTGCAGCTCACTGTATTTTCACAAAATTCTGTTTAAGTCAGTGCCATGACACAGTCAGAATCACAGTGAAAAATCCCTGGTGGTTGATGAGAACATTGACTAAAGCTCTTGACCTCAATGTCCAAGTCTTCGCTGCATGAATGTACAGCTGTACAGCCATTTCCTAATAAAGTGCACAGTGAGTATACATTGCTGCGGTAAGCCACTGACATTATAAAGCAAGGATAACGACTTAAAGTTGGATATACAATACCAGTTAAAAGAAATCTGTTGCAATATCCTAGAGTTCGTTTGGATTCATATTGCATGCAGGCCGAGACTGTAAAAGGAAGAGAAATGCCATCGTGTTCTCATGGAGAGGTCACAGTTCTGTCTCTGAATCAGCCCCAGGGAGAGAATAAGCCTGAGCCAAGACAGACGCTCTGAGAATTCCTCTTGTTTATAGTTTTCATGCAGAAATAGCTCCAGAACATGTTATTAGAGAAAGTAAAACTAAACAGAACTTGAGCGATTAATGGTGGAAAATAAAGGAGAAGGGTTTAGAGAGCGTTCTTGGTGAAAAAGCTGTGAAAAGCTGAACAAAACTGCTGACGGCACGCTATCGTCTTAGATTTTACTTACTTAGAAGGATGCAATGAGATGGCCAGGATTCGCCAGACTGTCATTATTTCATCTGTGCCAGCAACATAACAGCATTATTTATGTAATGCCTTTCCAAAAAGGTAAAAGATTCTTGACTATACTCTTCCTGATCAGACTTTTAACTCTTTCCTCGATTATCTTCTTTCTGTTCAATTTTTTTCCCCCAATTCTTTTTGGATGACTTGTTTCTTGTCCAAATTATATAAGCCCATCCTTACGTAATTCTCAAAGAGTGTTCTACTTTCTGCTTTTACTGAAGGGGTTATCCATTTCCTCTGACACCTACACAGTATTAGTACAACCCTCGGAACACACAAAGCCATTTAATATTAATCAAGCAAGGAACTTAATGCGCACTCGTGCTTGGTACTGAAAAATATGACGGTACATTCCTTCTCTCTGTGTCTCATGGGAAAGGAGGGACTGATGCCAATTACATAAAAAAAAATAGTTAGGGCTGTTCCGCCAGTGTAGCAGAGTGGCAATAAATATTATCACTGCTAGTTGCTGGCATATAACAGTGTAATGGGATATGATTGATTTAATGCATGTGGGCTATCTAGAGATTATTCAGATATTATGATGCAGAGATTATGCATATGAACTGCACGTGTAAACATGCAGGATTGCGGGTGCCTGTCTTAAACCTGTTCGGCAGTTTGATTAGAGTAATCTATTAAAGATTATTACTTGACACGGTGTATGGGATAATCCTAATAAAATCTTGGCTGAATTCTGTAACAGTGTGTGCAATAGCATGCTCATGTTAGATAATGTCAGACAATACAAAATTAAATCCTCCAATAATAGACCCGTGATTTAAAAAAATGAGTGTGTTATGCTTACATCCTCAATTGGTGAAACACTGACATTAAAACGGTTGAATATCTTATGGTGCTGTATTATAAGGAAGCAAATCAGAGAAGTGAAAAACTGCTGAAACAAACTGTAACTGAACTTAAAGGTAATGATAGATTTTAAAAATAGTATGCATAGGAAACTGTCTGTATTTTTAAACTGAAGTCTAGTAAATATGCAACTCTAAATGAGGAAATTTCCGCCTTCTTTAAGGACATGCTTTAAACACCCTTTATTGTCTATTCTAGCCATTGTCTTGCCAGGCTGTCTCATTTTCACACCATTTTATGTTGCTGGTCATATCCAGCTTTAATAAGTTATGCCATGCATTACATGATAAAGGAGTCATAACACATAGACTATGGTTTTGGGGGGAAAAAGGCTTTTTAGGTTTATTCTCCAACACAACAATGTTTAGGATGCATTATTAGTTCAATGTAATAGATTTTATAAATTGTCCAAATGAAGACTAATTCACCTTCAATAACACTTTATTCTCATCAGGGTTACTATGGATCTATGGGAAAACTGGGCACGAGGAGGGAATACACCCTGGAACACCAGTCTACCGCAGTGCACCATGTGCGCACACACACATTCACATCATGAGGCCATTTACAGTAGTCAATGCAAATAAAAGCACTCATATGACAAGAACCGGTGAAACACTGCCTGCTGAGCCACTGCCGCACCAGTATGTTCTGTCTCTGAAAGTGCTCAAATGAGGGAAAAAAATCATTGTCTTAGGTTGCATAAAGTTTCATCATATCAGCTCAATCTCATTATAAGACCTAGCTGAATCATCTAACCTCCTACTGTAAGTCTCTGCAGGGCCTGAGATGCCCTCAGTTGTGGCCATTATGTTGCTCTTGTGGCGTTATAATGACGTTATCTTGTACTTAGCTTTACCTGGTGGTCAGACGGCTACGCTTCCCCAGCGGTGAGTATGCCTTCTGTCCCTGAGATGAAGGTTCCTCCTTGTACTCTCTTTTTATTGTGGCATGGCCAGGGGGCCGACCACGAGGACGAGGCGCTGCATCACATCCTGGCAGCTCTTCCCTGAGAGAGTCAGAAACAAAATGGAGACAATCAGCACCTGTTCAACAGGAAAGGCTTTAAGAACAGCCATCCAAAGTATTTGGGAATACTAGAAGATTGATAAAAGTATAGGGGATTCGGAAGAGGATTTGCCCAAGAACAATTTGCATTTAGATTGAAGTAGAGGATTAAGGCCTCTCCTGGCACTGGTTACACCAGGTACTCTCTTTAAAAGATAATGAGAACAGCCGAATGAGAGACGAGGCATAAAACAGATCATAGGTCTCCAGGAGCAGAAGAGACACTGCCTATCAAAAGTTGGTGGACATTTTGCATGTAATATTTGATTAACAATGATCTCCTAATATACTTTAATGAAGCTTTATATTTAGAAGTATTATGGTTAGAAAACCACAGTTTTAAATCTTGAGTAGATAAAACTGAGGTTACTACGAAGGTTTTCTAAACATAATGCATCTAAACCTACAGCTTCATTAAAGTATACATAAGAGTGATGTATTTTTGGAAGACACCATAAAGTCAGTCACTCTGGATAATGGTGTCATAAGTAAATGCATAATGTTTGATACACAAGGTGTTAATGATCAAGGAGTTAACAATCCTGAATCCTACTGAGCTCACAAGAAGGAAAACATTCATTCACAATTAACAGTAAAGAGGTTCCCTTGAGTTTTCATATTCAAGCAGGTCTGGGAGAATAAAGAGAAATTCAGTCTGAGGCCATAGACAGGCACATGATACACACACTGATGCATGACTTGGCAAGTCAACTTGGCTTTAACTTCTCTGGTCATATCGTTCTTTGTCTTTTCTTGAAGTGACAGGGGTAACATTCAAAACACTGAACTCAGTATTTATTAACCTGAGCAGGAGCAGAAAGCACTGCCTTCCACTACAACTAACTGCCAGCACAGCACTGATATTTCATATAACAAACTCCCTGAACCACTTGGCCCATGTCCACAGACAGGGCAAAATAAAATGAACGCAATTTCAGGCAGTTCCTCCGAAGGTGCATAAACCGGCTCAGTAATGCTGAGTTGGCATTTATCCCGATGCATCCCCCATGTCTCTGCGCGTTTGTATTACAAGGAAGAAATGCATTTTCGGCATCTCCGAGGGTTCGGCTAGGAATAAACATGTCACTGAGCTTGTCAGCTCACTGCTAGAATGAAATCACCATGATGCTGTGCAGAGCCTGAAAACTAAATGTGAATTTGGGCATGAAATAGATTGCTTTTGAAACCTGGCCATTGCTCATTTACTCATGTGGTTTCATGCGGAATGAAAGGTTAATGAATGTGACCGGGTCTACGAGGTTTGAAGCATTGCATCATCTAGGGTAATAAAGAACTACGCTTCTGCTTAGTCACTAAGAACATTTTAGTCGTGTGATTTTCACATTCATTTTCTGTTACGCTGCTAAAATGTGGGCAAAAAAATACATTTTACAAAAGCTACTGCTTTTCTGAAGGGAAATATGCTATAATATAGAATAATCTGTTAAATTACCCATGTGTCCTTCACGCTTTCTAAAAACAGGTCACTTGATTGTTAATAATAAATATCATTTTCATGATGAAATATTTCCAAAGCACTAAATAATGACTAACACAGGATGCATATTGTTGCTGGTGCATTTTAGACCATTTCTATTGGTCCAGTCATCATGAAATCTTGATATAATGTCTCAGTTTGACAACTGCCAATATCAGCAGGGGAAAAAAAAAAAGATACAAGGTTTGTGCATGACAGCTACAACATACAAATCATCCAAGTAAGAAAATTCACACATCCCAACCTGTTCTCTTCATGGCTGTCTTTGTCGTTCACCTCCTCCTCCTCTTGCTCAGCGCAAAGCCTTTTGGTTTTCTGCACAAAGTGCACTGGGACGAAGGTGATTTGTTTTTCACCACCGAGCCGATCAGGCAGCACTACTTCCTTCTTCATGTTAATGTCGGAATAGGGACAGCCGAAGGCACTAACAACAAGAAGAAGAAGCAGCGATAAAAGAGCAGAGAAGATTAAAAAACCATAAAAGTTGGAGGCATGTGTTCTTTTATCTAAAATATTGCTTATCCCCACAAATGATTATTTATTGCATTTCCAATAAAACACACACATGTTTCTATTGTATTGAGTTTCTTTTGTTGCATAGGTCACATTAGTTACTCTGTAGAGAGTACTGGGGCTGTAAAAGCACTGAGAAAAAGGACCATTTTTCATTTAGCATGCACATGGAGCACCATCTGGCTACTTCCCTCTTAGTATTAGAGGGCCCTGTTCCCATTACAGCTCCAATACCAACAACATCAGAATCATACGGCACCATTAGTAATGAAACTGAGAATGATTAAACACATAGTTCTAGCTCTCAGAGGTTTTTCTTTTTCCTCATTGCTTTTTTTTGTGAAGCTCAAATAAATGTACTAAAAAACAAAACCCTTTCCAACCTAGGAACAATTTTCAAGATACGTTTGTGTGCAATGATGTTAAAAAAAAGAAGGAAAGAAAGAAAAATGCTTAATCTGTGCCAGTGCTCAGGAAATCAACAGCACAAACTGAATTACAATGAGCTTTTGCTTGTGTCACTGTTGTAACAAAATATGATTCACAGGAATAGCGAGTGAGTCAGGCAGATAACCATCATGAACAGCATCATCACTGACTGAAGTAACTACGAGCCGAGTTTAAACACATAAGGAACAGTTTGTACAGCTCAGGTATAGCGAGTTTTTTTTATTGCATTTTAGGGCATAAATAGAGCAAGAGCAACAAATAATGTCTAATATTTGCATAGCACTTTATCATTCCAAATGCTCATGCACTATTCTCTTCTGTCTGACACCATTCATCACTGAAACAACTGTGCTTACAGTAAGTTTCCTATTATCCTTTTTTTTTTTTTTTTAATTTCATGATCATGGTAACTTGCCAATGCACTGATTATAGATGACTACTGATCATCAATCAAAGCTGCACAGAATTTATTTCACACTGCTTCATATAAATTTGTATAGAGCCATAGAAAAACAGTTATATCAGAATAATTCACCCACCAACAACTTTATTAGGGACACGGATACACTTATTATCCAATCATGTGGCATCTCAATGCATAAAGCTACACAGATACTGTGTCAGGTGCTGAATGTTCACATCAGAATGGGGGAAAATGTAATCTCCCGGACCATGGAGTGTTGTTGATTTCAGAAACTGCTGATTTTCTGGGATTGTTATATACGTAGCAGTCTCTAGAGTTTACACTGAAAGGTGAGAAAAATAAAAAACACCCAGTTCATGACAGTTTGGTGAACTTTGATACTCAAACCAGCCCATCTAGTTTACACCAAATTGCATGCCTTGGTCAAAAGATCAGATTTTTCCCCATTCTGATGTTTGATATATCCATTACCTGAAGCTTATGAACTGTATCTACAGGGGTTAGACAATGAAACTGATACCGTGGCTCTTGATACATAACAAAGACTTGCTGTCTTGGTCACAGATGCGCCAGCAAGACGTGCACCAACAAT
>JAOVYV010000045.1:12762125-12776734 GCA_025674545.1 Hassar affinis | reverse complement strand
TGAGAATCTACAATGTAAATAGTCATGAAAATAAAGAAAACGCATTGAATGAGAAGGTGTGTCCAAACTTTTGTCCAGTACTGTAGGTGTACAGGTATTCCTAATACAGAAGCTTTAAATCATTACCATCATTATACAGGCTAAAAAACTGAGTGACGTTCCTCACAACATAAAAACACCACTCTTGCTTACTGAAAAGCACTTAACCATCGTAACCCTTTACATTTATTAAAAACCACAATCGTTTTCCATTATAGCGCCTTTAAACGATCCACTTTAGAGTGAATAACAGTACAGCAAAAGATGAGACAAAGAATAATGATTAGAGAACGATAAGAGCATGATGACTCCTCATATCAAAACAGGCTCTAGAGATCCAACAATGGACTGTGTACCTCGTTTTAACTTGTGTGTGGGTGTGTGTGTGTGTGATCTACGTATATCACTGGATCTCTGAATTTCCACATGCTAATTGTGGACAATTAGACTATTTTTAATAGCAGAAATAAGAAAAGAAGCTGAAGGATTTTAGGAGGAGTGCAAAAATAGATTACCGTGTGTGGATGTGAGGAGGCTAAAATTACTGTAGTCAAACAGGCTGCGCTTCACTGCGTGGCGCCCTTTTCTACAGGACAGATGGCTTCCAGACAAAAATCAATGCATACTTAAGGAGAGGTCATGCTGTATGATATTTTGAAGTGGTTTGAAAGTGCTCCCTACTGCCTTGTAGAAGACAGGTTGATCTTTGAAAAGTACTTCATGTTTTCACCCCCCCCCTTTCCCACAGGAACTATTATTTTTGCCTTTCTCAATCTCTGTCTTATGCAAATGTGTGGCAGAACACTGCCATCACTGTACCTCCTCTTTTCTGCTCACTAAGCAGCAGTTAACATTACCATCACAAACATAGTTAAACTCCTAATGGTGCTAAGCCTGCAGTTAGTTCAAGGAACATAAGATGAGGTTATAGTTCTTTCTTCTCTCAGGGTTTACTCTCTGTAGGGCTAAACGTTCCTCCTGCTGTCTTATGAGATCCTGTTGATTCTGACTCTGTCTGCCTTCTGGCACTGCTTGATCCATCCTGATGCGCTATTCCTGCTTGGACCTTCCTTTATCTGAGAAACACTCTCTGCTGCTGCTGAGGATGGCCCCACGTGGATAGCCTAAAGATCGCCGTAAGACCGCTGTGGGTAGTACCACACTGACATCCTGAAGATAACCGTGAATGGTTTCACTTATACGTGGATAGCCTAAAGGTTTCATTAATTATTGAGCGGATTACATCACTTGGATACTACAGACTTAAAGCTACAAATGCTAATGAAATAAAAAATGACTGATCCACATACTGAAGAGTCGTCCAACACATTTAGCAGTGTTCAACTTTACACGCTGTATACCTTATGGTAATGACTCAAATCACAATATCCAGGGTCACCCGGAAGAGGACGGGTTCCCTTTTGAGACGGAATTGAACCGAATTAAAGCGGTGAAAGCGTATACAGGTTTTTAAAATAACCGCGTGCTGCTTTTTTGGTTAAATTGTACTGTGCTGGAAGTCACACTCCGACTCAGAACTCACAACCCTGCTATTTTCACTTTCAGATAATGGTTCGGCTCATCTATTTCTGATTAACGGAAAGGGAATGGAAATACAGACGCTGTGCATAAACAATATAGAGTAGCTTTCTGAGAGTATGCCACGTCAAATTATATATTTAATTTTTCATTTTGTCGAAAGGTTTTATATTGGTATGCAGATGTAGGACTCTCTCACTTAGCAGCCTTTAAGTTGTCCTAATCATTTATGGCAGTGTATCATAGAGATGAAAAACCCATCCTAATGTTCTCCTGGATGCCTTTCGTAACAGCGCTAAACCCTGCTGAGCAACTCGGATCATATTCTCCATCTACGTGTGACTCTTGATGAAAAGGTAATGCTATTGCGAAGCTTAAATGGTTAGTCTTGAGGGAATCATATGTTAATGCATGCAAATAGAATGTAAATTATTCACTAATGAAGCTCAGCTCTATTCAAGGGCTGAGAAGAACATTTTCTGCCACATGGATAATAAACGCCGTATCTCTCATGCTCTCTCTAATTAGAAACGGCTCTCTGAAGAACTCCAGTCTCTCGATCTATAAATAAAGAAAAGTATCCGTATTCTACTCCCTGACTGATTCTGCTGTGATTACGCGGCTGGAAAAGGTGAACAGCAAAGCAGCTAAATATGTTCCAGGATTTATACAGGTGTTCAGATGATAAAGGACAGATCAGACACAGCAGGAGAGAATGAAGTTTACAACAGCAGATAATAATTCATAATTTGTTTCGATCAATCAAAATTTAACTTGATAGGTGACAGTATTGATCTGCAAGGGCTGGGAAAGAAAACTGGTGAGGAGTGGCAGAGGTTACAGAAAAGGCTTGAGCATAGAATAAATTCAACATTTTTAGGTAGCTGGACTTTCACAAACAATCGTTGAATACTCTACGTCAGTGGTGTCCAATCTTATCCATGAAGGGCTGGTGTGGGTGCAGGTTTTCTTTCCAACCCAGCAGAAGCCACACACTACTGAAAGCCAAGATCTACTGATTAGATCCATTGATTAAAATCGGGTGGAATGAGGTGTGGCTCCTGCTTGACTGGAAGGAAAACCTGCACCCACACCGGGCCTTCGTGGATAAGATTGGACACCCCTGCTCTGTGTAATACAGTGTTTAAATAAAAGAATGCCTTAAGCAGATCAATGCAGGCAGGCTTTCAGCTGATGATGCAAGCTACAGATCCTCAGGAGAAAACTCTCTTCACCTGGCTTGTTTAACCTTCAGGACACTTTCCTCTAAAATGCTTGGATGGATTAATAGGCTTTCATGATGCGACATGTTCACATGTCACGTTCAATCGGGATCGATTCAGCTTTAACACACATTCCAGGGTTATGTCAGAAATGCTTTAGGCATCTACAACTATGACAAATGTTATGCCATACCTGTGGTGTCCTGTGTATTTTGCACCCTTGATGTGGCCCACTCCCCTGCAGCCTGGGGTTGGACACACTCCCTGCGTCATGGAGCTCTTGAGGTCAGAAAGTTCTGCATTTGCTGTTAAAAAGCAAAATGAACACCCAAATAAATTGTACTGAAATACATCAAGATCCAGAATAAGGTTTTTCTAAAAAAAAAAAAAAACTATTAAACAGGGATGCATTGATTTATCGGCCAAACATCGCCTTGTTGCTGGCTAAATGTTGTCCCTTATTTTACAGGTTCATGTATTGAAAAATTTTAGAACATCTTACACGCATCAAGCATCAAAAGTACTGCTCAGTGGTTAAGACATTGGACTTCAGATCAGAAGGTCATGATTTCAAATCCCAGCACCACCAAGCTGTCACTGTTGGGCCCTTCAGCAAGACCCTTAACCTTCAACTGTTCAGTTGTATAAATGATATAAATCCAAGTCATTCTGGAAAAGAGCGTCTTCCAAGTGCCAAATCGGCCAGACGCAAGTCATGGTGTCAGATAAGCGAGTGAATAAATCTTTTTCACACTCTGAGCATGCATCTAGAGTTTCTAGAGTGCTTCCAGCTTCTTCTTAGAAGCAATATGGATAGTCAAAAGGGGCAAATTAGTTATTTCTCTGCTAGAGGGGATAATAATGGATATAACGGATAGGGAAAAGTTCAAATCAGTTATTTTGTTCATACTGTCGGTGTGTGCTGAAGTCCAGGATGAAACGTTATATTGCGTGTAATATGTAATAAGTGTTGAATTATACCGTGTCCGTGTGCATCATGCCGATAATTTGCCGACGCAACACACTCAGTTTCAGGACCTGCACTATCCAAACAAATCAGCCAAATTGTGATTTTAAACACCAGTATTGACCCAGAAGGCCTGGATACCTAAAACTAAATGACCAGAAATGCTTATTGACTTTCCCCAACCCCCACTGTAGTTATGGCACAAGGATTAGGAGTTAAATGATGCCTACCTCTTAATGCATGATGCATTTTTCTTTGTTTTTTACATACTATTACCTTGCTATAATAGTTTGGAATTTCATTCATGTGCAAATCTCATGTTCTCATGCACAGACACAGCACAGTAACCAGGTCAAGCATAACACAACAGAATCAACATAGCCAAATGTCAGCTCAGACCTCAAAGAGGTCAGATTCAGAAGTGAAAATGTCATCGCTAGATCTGAGTAATGCTTCGTGGGGCACTGATAAAAGTCTGATTTGCAAGTTAGATACTTTCTTATTTATTTATTTACTTACAGGTTTAATGTTTTACACAGTGGTTACATTCATGACAGGAGAGGTTTGCATTTCAATTCTTAATCCTTATAATCCTCGTCATCCCTGGCAGGGAATTTAGTATCTCCACTTTGACCGACATACAAGGTTTTTGCACTGTGTGAGGAAGCTGGAGGCCCCAAAGGAAACCCATGCAGACACACAGGGAGAACATACAAACTCCACACAGAAAGGCCCCAGACTGTCCTGCCCAGGAATCAAACCCAGGACTATACCCTGGACAGGTCATGTCATGTATTATTGTTTTTTAAACAGATGATGTATGACAACAAGCAAGATAGGGAGTGTAAACTCAGGTCCTGACAGATCCCCACAGAGATCTGTGTTTGCCTTCTTTTAATAAACCAGCTACAGCCCATGGAGGCCTTGGTAATTAGTTAATCAGTTAAATCAGGTGTGTTAAATAAGGCAGAATACTAAAATAAGACTTGGAGTCTAGCACTCCTTGGCCAGACAGAGGTAGTAGTTGAAGAAAAGATTTTCAGTGTAATTTCAGTGTAAAAAGATTATCAAATAATTCTATTTGTTTAATAAACAAATTTAGAAATTGATGCCTGCAACACACTCAAAAATGCTGGGGCAGAGGCATGTTTACCACTGGGTCACATCACCTTTTCAATTAATTATACTTTTTAATCATTTGGAAAATTGGATTGGAAGATACAGATTATTGCAAGTGGAATTTTTGCCTGTTCTTGCTGTATACAAGACTTGATCTGCTCAACAGTTTGTGGTCACTGTTGTCTCATTCTCCTCTTCATGATGCTCCATACATTTTCAATAGGAGACAGATCTGGACTGCAGGCAGGCCAGTCAAGCCACACTGTTGTAACTCGTGCAGAATGAGGCCTGCCATTGTCCGGAGCTGAAATATACATGGACATCTTCCTGACAGCAGCATATTTCTCTCCAAAATACCAATATAAGCTTCTGAATCAATGTTAACTTCACATAAATATGCAGATTACATATACCATCACAGATGCTGGCTTTTGCACTTTTCATTGATAACAGTCTGGATGATCTTTGGCACACGTCCATTTTTCCCCAAATACAAGCTGAAACGTGGACTCATCTGACCACAGAAAGTTCCACTGTCTTTCTGTCCATCTCAGATGACTATGGGTCCAGAGAACTCGCTGGTGTTTCCTGGGTGGCCTTTTCAGTCTTATTTTGTCTCTGGCCCAGTTTTTTTTTTTGAGTGTGCGGCAGGTGTTGCATTCTATTGTTTTTTATTTTTAGAAAATACAGGCGGAGCTGCTTTACATCCTGGGAGCTGCTGGTCTTTGCAATCTCTCAATTTCCTTTGAGATCACCTTGATTGGAGTAGGTATAGATCATGTTCAGCCATGTTACTCCCTTCCTGCACACCCTTCACTGGCTTCCTGTAGCAGCTCGCAGCAGATATAAAACCCTGATGTTGGCCTACAAAGTCAAAATGGTCCAGCCCCTGGCTACCTGATGGCAATGGTCAAAGCCCTTCGTGCCTCAAGTACAGCTTGAATGAGCACTAACTCAAAGCATTTGATTCATAGGACTTGTTTTGCTTGTAATTTTTATTAGATATTGTATGACTAATTTCTAGCTGTGTCGGAGCTCAAAGTACCATGAATTCGGGTACTTCTGGATATTCCAAGTTACTGACCAAGCATTTTTGTAAGTCACTCTGGATTAAAGCATCTGCTAAATGCCATAAATGTAAATATTAGTGAAACGCTGAAAATTGTTTCTTTGTACTTTAATCATATAAAATCAGATTTTATATTAAGTGTTACTCATCTCTAAAACTTAAGACAGAATGTGGATTTGAGAAACATCATTACCTGACCTTTAAATGACCTTTAGGTTATGTAGGTTATAAAAATTTACACTCACTCAGTGGAGGTTCCAGGGGGTGACCGGTCCTTGCACACCAGCCTACAGGATGAAGGTCTGGCAGGTCTGAGTCAACCCAGAAGTCAAACTTGGAGTGCCAGCCATCAAAGTGCACCTGTTGCAAAGTTTAGGTTTAAGCAAAGCCAGTACAATACAATATGTTCATATAAGACAATATAAAATATTGCCAGGCCAATCTTCCAAGTATCTGTTTAGGCAATAGATTCTGGGGCTCTAGAATCTAGAGAAGTAGATTTGCTGGCAGCTGGACAAGGTGGACAATATTCAAGTCCAATTATGCCACAAAATGCTGACAACTTTCTTTCAGTTATTAGTCACCAAGCTGGTATTGACTGTAAAACTATTACATTCTGGCACTGGTAATGAAACACATTATCATGCCTTCTGATAACAGCATATGTGCAACAGCTCTGATATGCATTTTTTTTTATACAAAAGACATCAAATCTCAGCAGAGTCGGCATAAAGCATGCTGCATCTGGACCATCTCAACAGGCAGCATCTGATGAGGCTCTAATGTGATTTCACTGCAGTGTTCGGTTAAGAGACATTAGGTTTCAGTTGCAACAACAGTGTTGATGTAGTAAACATCATTAAGTGCAGATCAAACTTAGCCTATGCTACCAGAGCATTCTCAACTCCGTTTTCTATTTTCAGTATAAAGAAAGCTGTGCTACTTCTGTCACTTTAAAAAGTGTTCACAAAATGGTCCAATAATTAAGTTTTATGCTACCGACTGTTCCAGGTTTAGTCAGCCTGATGAACTTAAAAAGGGTCTCCCACAGACACTGCAGAAAAATAACAAAAGAAAAACTAGAGGAGCAAAACTGAAGTAATACTGTAATCAATATATAATTTAAAAACAATCCTTATTTAGGACTGCTGTGGTCCGACGTGAATTGGAGTGCGTCTGATTGAAATCAATACATTCAACAAGCTACACACTTCTAATGACTTGGATCTGATCACACAATCAGGAGTGGATACAACTAGGGGATATATTTCATATACTTAATAATGGAGACTACAGCGTGTTAATGATACCATGTGATGCATCCTCTGAGCTTTGGCTCGGGCTTGTACATCCCATAACACACTCACAGTCCTGTTCTTTCCTTTCAGTATCGCCAATTTAAAGCCATTACCGAGTCACTGATTAGGGAAAACCATTCACATTGGCTAATATGTAATAACTAATAAGGCAGTGTCTAATACAGTTGCCAGTAAGAATACACAGTCTTCAGATCACCACCAAGTGCACCACCCGATACAAATATACCAGCACACACTTGTCAGGGTTGATTCATTCTCTATATCCCACCTTTGCCAGAGAAAACAACTTGATTTTGAAATAATTTATCTGTCTACTCTAATTTACCTGTCAGAAATAAACTTTAAATTACAAAGTGTCAAAACATTTCTGACAAGAATGTCCACAGGAAGTGTTCAGCAGAAATACAATGATGTCCATAATATAAAAAGCATGTTCGAATAATAAGGCCCATGAGAGACGTTTACCAGAACACAAAGGCACCATTTGTTAAACATCCCTTGCCCAGACATGTTGGGTGTGCAGCTGGTGTCCGTGTTGTTCTCTAGCTCACCTTAACTCTGTAGTCTTCAGTATCAACAACGGAGGCCACGCGGATCAGCATGGGGTTTCTCCTGTCCACCGCCTCCACCTTCATGTCTTTCTGAAATCCATGAAGGGCTCTCTGCAGACAGACATTGTTGATGAAAGTCTTGACTTTCTAACAGGTTAATAAACCACATCTACAATTGCAGAAGTTACAGCTACAAGCTACTGTGAAAGAGGAGTGAGCCTGCTTTAATTAAAGTTCTGATCAAAATGTGTACAGCCCTAAGGAGTCCCTTTTTCAGTCAGGACATTGCAATTGGAATTCATGAATACACAGTTATGAAACACTTTAATCCTGAGGCACAGCAAATTAACATGATGCCTACATCTAAACCTAATCTGAATCATAATGTCAATAACCAAAAGGAACTCTTTAGGTTCTTTTTAGCTTTTTTCTTTTTCAAATTAAGCTGCAAGTTGTTTAGTTTTTTAAGCCCCGCCCCCCATGAGCAAAGAGGGGAAATAGAGGGGCACATGCACAGATCTGAGCTTTGTATTCACACACACAGGCTTTGTGGCTTTTTTTTTTTTTTTTTTTAAACACACACACTATACAAATGTTGTCTCATGCTGATGTGACTGACTACATTCTTTGCTCACCATACAAAAGGCTTGGCTCGGAACTGCAGAAGCGCCATTGTCTTCTAAATACTCCTCCCATATGAAATGTTCTGGGTTCGGGTGTCCTTGAACAAAAGCCAACAACACAATCTGATTAGGGGAAAAAAAAAGCATCACACAAGCTGCCAGGCTCACTGACTTAGAGAGTAATGTGACTGAGGCACGTGGCTGAGTAAGTTGTTAATGGCTTGGGCTAATGCTGAACGTTAGCGCCTTCCAAGAACGAGAGTGTTATTTATCAGACATGAAATAGAAGATTAAACATACCACTCACTGTCTGCTGCAGGAAATGGCTCAGACTGCATTATCTGTAAGATCTGCTTTTGTCTCTTATATTGCTTTTCTTCCAATAAGCTGGGAGTTCACGCCCTATTTCGCTGCACAACTCTTTTTATAACCACGGACAACATAAACTGTAAAAATAAACTCCACAAATCCTTTCAGTACAACAGTACAACAACAGGCTCATTATTTCAATTCACACAATAATATTCAGACTATGCATTGGAGCCAAGGGGCCTTGTGTAAAATCTGCAGCTTGCTACATGAGTGAATTACAAGCCAGTTACATGAGCTGCTTTTCCTGTGGACACACACACCAGGCAGGGGTTCTTCCTGTCCACTGCCTCCAGTTTCATGCCCACAAACAGGGGACTTTAAAAATAACAGTGGAACATTGGATTTTTTTTGCTTTAATAAATAGTTAATGATTAAATGTCCTGCCTTATTCCAAACATGACAGAATACCAGTATAACTGCTTAATTAAAGCACAAACTGGAACAGAATGTTATTTTTTTCATAAGCACACATTGCCTACTGGAAACACCTTCATTTTGTTGCCTAGAACAACTGAAACTGGGGAAAGGAGACCTATAGCACAGTCATGTACTGCTTACACACTTCATATCCTTGCCAGCTTGTGCAGTTCAGGTGTGAAGATATAAGCCTGTCTACATACATCTGGGTTTAACTTTAAGCTTAGGCTGCTACTCCGTAGAGGAATGGCTGTGCTAGCTGCTATCACCATAAGCCAGATTTCCCCAAACACACCTCTAAAGCAGTGCTCCATCTGTCTCTGTGACAGCAGTGTGACTCCCTCCAAAAGGTCTCCAATGCTCAATTACATGCACCTGTGCTCACACAGCAGTCTGACATACGATAAAGCCAAACTAAAAGTGAGTGATAACGGAGGCAGAGGAGGTTTCACCCCAAACACATCTCCAGTACATGGCTTGATATATAATGAATGTGCTTGAGGATTAATCTAGTAGCCTGAGCTATTCATGGAAAGCTGATGACAGCTGCAGTTTCTGTGAAAACCTGGGTATAGCTTTAGCTTAGGACAACTCGGCAGACCAGAAGAAATGCATGAGGGAGGGAGGGAGGGATACACACACACACACACACACAACACAGTGAAGAAAAGAAGGGAAGAGAGAACAGAAGAGTCAACCAAATATTATGAAAATTGTATACTTATTATATTTCTGTTACAGTCTTCTATCTGACAGAGTCATAATGTTGAATAATGATTACTGAATATTTGTTTCCAAGAATCCCAATGTTTTCAAGGATCATATTAAAGTGAAGATTGAAATACAATAACACTTCAGACAAATACTGGTGCCAATTATACTAGTCTAGACCCCTATGAAGTCTACGGATGCACTGGATTTCCCAAAATTATAACTCAAACTCATTTAGAACAAAATCAAGAGATAATGATGTTGACAAACCCCATTACAAACCCTATTTCCAGAAAAATTGGGACACTTTCCTTAAAATGCAATAAAAACTGAAATCAGTAACTCTATGCCTACAAAGCCACTCTGCTGTAATGCATGCAGAATGAGGCCTGGCATTGTCCTGCTGAAACAGACACGGAGGTCCTAGTAAAAGTTGTTGCCTTGGTGGCAGCATATGTTTCTCCACAATACTAATATAAGCCTTCTTATAAAACGTCACAGATATGAAGATCGCCCATGCCGTGGACACTGATGCACCCCCACGCCATCACAGATGCTGTTTTTTGCACTTTTCATTAGTAACAGTCTGGATGGTCTTTTTCATCTTTGGCACATAAAATCTGACGTCCGTCTGTCCCAAAAACAAGCTGAAACGTGCACTCGTCTGACCACAGAACTGTCAGTTGCACTGTCTTTCGGTCCAATTCACCAGTGTTTCTGTTCGAAATTAATATACAGCTTCCTCTTTGCATACTACAGTTTCAGGTTGCATTCTTGGAGTGGTGGATTGTGTTAAGTGACGATGTTTTTCCAAAGTACTCCTGAGCCCATGTGGCTGTGTCCATCACGGTAGCAGGACAATTTCTCAAACATTACAGCCAGAGGGCATTATGGTCGCGCATATACAACAGCATTTTCTGCCCTTGGTCTTAATGCACTGAGATCTCCCCTGGCTCCCTGAATCCTTTCATGATGTTATGAACTGAATTCTTTGCAATCCTGCACTAAGAAACACTGTATTGTAACCGACTGACAATTCTCTCAAGAAGTTTGGCACAAACCCATCTTTGCTTGCTAAGACTAAGCCTTTGGTGGATGTTCCTTGTATACACAGTCCTTTTATACTCAGTCTTGATGACCTCACCTGTTACCAGTTAAACTGCTAATTGAGGAATCTTCCAGAACAGTCTTACTTTTAAAACCTTTTCAGTCTTATTTTCCCTCTGTCCCAACTTTTTTTTTGGAGTGTAACAAAATAGTATTAAAGTGTCATTGAAAACACTGAAAAGCTTTTCTTTCCCCATTTGGCTGTTAACTGAAATCTGTAATTTGTTCACTTGAATTTTTTTATTGCATTTTTAGAAAACGTGTCCCAACTTTTCTGGAAATGGGGTTTGTAAAAGAGTTTGGTGTGTATATGTATTTCTGAATGTCAGCTGTGGGAATAGATCAGATAAACAGTAGTTGTAGTCTTATGGCATGTTATAATGAGAAGTCAGTGTAAGAAGTCCTCATTAATGCACAGCATTTGGAATAGCTATGTATTCAGTAAAAAACAACTTCAATCTGCCCATTTGTTTAGGACACGGCTTGATGGATCAATACTCTTTGTCCTATCAAGCACTTCAAAAGGCAGGATTTTATTGAATTAAAAAACAAAGCTTTTCAAAGCTTGTGAAAAAATACGTTTGTAGATATTTGAGTGAAAAATTCACGACAGTCACTTCAAATCTTGGGAATGTAGTTAATATCTATTGAACAATGGACTACTGTATAATGCAGTAATAGGTTTCCCTGTTATTTAAGAAAAGGTATTGTATAGTTTAGTAATTAAGGAACTTCTCTGCTGAACAAAAGAACACAGGAAGTGGAAGTTACACACTAATGAAATTGAAAAAAATTTTGTCCAACATAAAATAAATTATAAAAAAGGAACTAATGAAATGATGCCTAGAGCCACAAGAGCAAGCTTGCTAAAGCAAGCAGGGAAATTGACAACATCCCTGTAATATAGCTGGATAGATCCATGCATGTATAGACATTGTCCTGTTTTCTACATTTTCTTTTAAAAATGTCAATTTGCAAATTGGCAAGACAGACAAATGAAGGCCTAAGGCTTTGGTACCTACCCTGAGGTGCTGTGAGAGGTCGTCCATGGTCCTGGCACCAGCCCACAGGGTGGATATAGGGGCTACTGGCATCACACCTGAGCAAAGCCAAACCAAATGACAGTCACACGTGACTCCTACTTAATTTCACTTGTTTAATAACATCACTGTTGTCGGAAATGATTATAAATTTCATGCTTCATGTAAGCATATTTTTAAGCTTTACTGACAATTTGGTGCTGGATGCTTTCAGCTCTAATATGACGAGTATAAATTCCAAGAATGAAAAGAAGTAGAATCCTGCAAGAGGAAATTAAATAGTCTATGGAGAGTATGAACAGTCTCTGCTCTGTGCATGTGTGTGTTCTGCAGTGCGTCATGAGATGATTACTTCTATCTGCAAAGGCTCAGAGCTTCTCCTGCTGGAAGCAAGTAGTATAACAGAAAGAAGAGAGCATTTATCCTCTTCTCAACACTTAAGCCAACACACTAATCTCTTTAAAACACCGTTTTATTTCTTTTTACAATAAATTGCATTTACTTACATCTCCCTGAGAAGTGCCATGCTAACTTATTTTGAACTGTGACTGCTCATGCTGATATTATAAACAGCCAATCTATCTTCATCCTATAAATACTCTACTCATCATATCTCACTTATCTTTAAAAGATCCTAAATGAACAATACACTTCACTCTAAACATGTTAAATCAGGAAATATTTCTGAATGAATGCCTGACAGACGTTTTCCCGCAGGCATCATGACTTCCTTCAGTGATTCAAAAGCAAGCCAGATACACTTCTCTAGAAATAAATGCAGAATATGAGCCATGACATGTCTCCAGAGTTCAATTAGACCATGCTGACATACCTCACAACTCTGTGCCTTCATTACATATTCATGCCAAGGGCTTAATAATAAGTGAGGACAAAATCCTAAAATTTTTGTTTTCTGTACTTTGTTTAATTAATTTTTACATCCGGTGCTGAATCCGATAGCTTTCTGCTCATCAGTTCAGTACAGTAGAGACTTCTTTTCTCCATGAGTTCTTGTATTACAGTGTCTCTTACCAGTAATCGTATGTGTCGTCCCAGTTGTCAAAGTGAACCAGAAAGCGGTCGTCTACAATGTCGGCTACAGTGGCCACACACACCAGGCAGGGGTTCTTCCTGTCCACTGCCTCCAGTTTCATGCCCACTTCAAATTTTGAGGTGGTATTAGTCTGTTAAAAGATGTTCATTTTATTGAGAAATGTAAAAATGAGCAAAAACAGAATTAAAATGGTTAAAAACATTTTTTTCAACATAAAGATCATCTTGTTTGTCTGCTTAACAGATAATTAACCATAACAACGCTCACCAACAGTTTCACAGCTGACCTAATAACCTGGTCCTATTAACTCCTTGTAACTCTTCACAGCAACAACTACACTTATACAAAAACCCAATACAGATTAGATTTACAGCTCATGTAGAAATGTACTCCTAAGAGGATTTTGGCTGCAATTAGATGTCAAGGACACAATTTAAAATCTAAAAAAAAAAAAAAAATTAAATTAAATTAAATAAAATCACCTCCTGGGGATAAGTGAAATTTCACTATGACTACACTGTCTGTAAAATGTTCACGGGACTCAAGAACTGATGTTGAGCCAATTCTGGCAGCACAGATATTTTCTTTTTCATACCAGACATAAACCAGCTGAGATTACCAACACACATAAATCCACTGCAGCCTTTTCATTCGGTAATAAAAAAATAACAGTTTCTTTCAGCCTGTCAGAGGCACTGTTCACTGCTAATAGAGACAGTCTCCTCCTTCGGCTGCCTGGCTGTGAGCTGTAGGCTGAATCTGCACGAGGCGGTGCACTCGTAGCAGGACAGTTTCTCAAACAATACCGCCTGAGGGCTCGATGCATATTCACACATATTCAACAGCATTTTCTGCCCTTGGTCTTAATGCACTGAGATTTCCCCCGACTCCCTGAAACTTTTCATGATGTTATGAACTGTAAATGGTGAAAAACCTAAATTCTTTGCAATCCTGCACTGAGAAACATTGTATTGGAACCGATTGACAATTCTATTACGAAGTTTGGCACAAACCCATCCTTGCTTGCTAAGACTAAGCATTTGGTGGATGTTTCTTGTATACACAGTCCTTGTATACTCAGTCTTGATGACCTCACCTGTTACCAGTTAAACTGCTAATTGAGGAACCTACTGACCAGCACCGAATCCTGGTCCTAATAACTCTTTGTAACTCTTCTCAGTCACATCTACACTTTATTTTTCCCCCAACTTGTGTTATATAAAAAGATTTTCAGCTCATGTAGAAATGTACTCCTAAGTGGATTTTGGCTGCAATTAGATGTCAAGGGCACAATTTAAAACCTAAAAAAAAAAAAAAAAAAATCACCTCCTGGGGACAAGTGAAATTTCACTATGACTACACCATCCGTAAAATGTTCAAATTCAAGAACTGATGTTGAGCCAATTCTGGCAGCACAGATATTTTCTTTTTCATACCAGACATAAACCAGCTGAGATTA
>JAOVYV010000045.1:12688543-12701029 GCA_025674545.1 Hassar affinis | reverse complement strand
TCCACTGATATCATCACACAACCATGACAAAGGTGGCACAAAAGCTCTGCAGAGGTGTGTGTGTGTGTGTGTGTGTGCGAGTGTGTGTGCGAGAGTGTGTGCGTGTGTGAGTGTGAGTGTGAGTGTGAGTGTGTGTGAGAGTGTGTGTGAGAGTGTGTGTGAGAGAGTGTGTGTGAGAGAGTGTGTGTGAGAGAGTGTGTGTATGAGAGTGTGTGTGTGAGAGTGTGTGTATGAGAGTGTGTGTGTGAGAGTGTGTGTGTTTGTGTGTGTGTGTAGA
This sequence comes from Hassar affinis, assembly GCA_025674545.1. Taxonomy (NCBI): domain Eukaryota; kingdom Metazoa; phylum Chordata; class Actinopteri; order Siluriformes; family Doradidae; genus Hassar; species Hassar affinis. Next base: position 12,700,752 of record JAOVYV010000045.1, on the reverse strand, counting down.
CTTCTACATTATCTCCAAGCAGGGTTTGTTTATAGCGTCAGCCTCTGCACAGTGTGTTCTCCAGTGGAGTATATCAGTTAGTCTGGAGTCGAGCTGAAAATGTCTCTATAAACAGTCCTTCAACGTATCGATCAAAGACAAACTAGTCAACAGTTACAGCAGCGTAAAATTTCAGGTGCTTGTATTTGTTTGAATGATAGTTCAGTGTGTTTGAAACGCTGCCCGGTGTGTATAGAGATACAGTTTACACACTGTTTGGAGTATGGAGAGAGAACCCCAGATCATCCTGATTGTTTTTCTTCTCTGATCATTTAGAAAGAATTTACTTTTGCCATGGCACCATCGCAGCTGTTTTACTTTAGTACGACTCGCGCACACACACACACACACACCCCACATACGCTCCAGGATAAGACACAGATGGAGCCGAGTATACATGACTATACAGTGAAACTTCAAGCTTAAAGGAAAAACAAATGCTTAAAGTTGTAACTCTTTCATTAATATATTTTTATTTTTGGTTAATTGGCTTGTGTTAGACATTACCTGATGATAGTGGTGCCTGTAGGATTGAGCTCTTGCTTCTATCTAAAGAGAGCGATGCAGCAGTGCTTTAGACCTTTAGTCTGTACTTTATCTGCACACTCTGCTCAAACAGAGCAGGTTCCTTTCATGCTTATACTGCTATAAACAACACCGTGCTAGTCACCTCATAGGTCACTCACTTGCTACTTTGAGTCAGCTCCCATTGTTGCATTGTATCGCAGCATTGCGTTATTGAAATTTGAGAATGTTTGCTCACAGTGATTGCCTTCATAGATTAGATTTTGCATTATTAGGATAAACTTCTCTTATTAAAGATCATTGTTAAATACCTCCCAGTTCTATCAGTATAGACATTATAGACATTATAGACATTGTGTTTCAGGGTTTTCCTTTAGTGTTAAAGCGTTATTCATGCATGAAAATAACTGATACCAAATGAAAAAACATAATGAAGCTAAATTTCTTTTTTTGGGACACGTCCACAGCACTTGCGTCAGGAATTGGACGCGAAGTTTTACGACGACAGTTTTGACTGGGAGCAGGTGAGGCAAAACGATGCAGCTGGTCTGCTGAAGATGTTCATCAGGGAGCTGCCGTACCCTCTGCTCACGCTGCAGCACTTGCCTGCCTTCACCGCCGCACAAAGTGAGCACCTGAAAAACACACGTCCTGCCCTGCGCATGCACCTTCCCTGAAAAAAACTAAACAAAAACAAATAAAACAAGCAGCCTTCATTCCAGTCACGGTTCAGCTGACACAAATTAATGTGTGTGACTAGTTGCACTGAGAATTATGAAGTATTTTTTTATGCCTGATTTATATCTCTAGAAATAGTTTTGTAAGGAAAACAATGTAACTCGCTGTCACTGATGGCAGATAACATCGCTTTTCGTATCACCAAGTATGGTGAGATTAACAGCTCTGTCTCGGGTGTGACAGATATCACCTCGCCTAAACACCAGCTGCAGGCTCTGCACCTCCTCATCCTGCTTCTGCCTGAGGCTAACAGAGACACGCTGAAGGTAAGAAGCTCACCTGCTTTTCACACTCCTGTCTCGTGCCTTTCTTACACTAGTTCCAATAACAGCATGCCCTAAAGCCACACCGATTTTCTAATCAGTGTACCATTTTTTTATTTATTAATGAACATCATGTTGTGATTTTTAAGGGGGCAGGGGTAGCTCGGTAGGTTAGGACTACAAGGTTGTGGGATTGAGCCCCAACATCCGGGCTTACACTGTTGGGCCCCTGAGCAAGGCCCCCAACCCGCTACCCAACCCAGCCACACCCAGTGCTGGTCCCAAGCCCAGTAAACCCAGGAGGGTTGCATCAGGAAGGGCATCAGGCATAAAAACCCACACCAATGGGAATGGGAACAATGGGAGAAGAGGAGAATGGGAGCAAACAATTAAAAGGAGAAAAAAAAGTCATTTTAACTGTTGACTGTTATGTTTAATGTTGTCAAACCTCCACCAAACAGAAGTTAATAAGCCAAAAAAGTAGCATGTCACGTTTAAGAGAACACGGAAAGCCCGAACTCCTGTCTCCTGTCCTGATGACTTTCTCATGGCAGAATATTTTCTGAATGGTACACAACCCTGGCACTGGAGACCGTAATCTTACCCACATCTATAATCATAGCTTTTTCTATGTTCAATAACAACTCATTTTAAAAATCCATTTATCATTAGGTTTAGATGGCAACCCCTGGCTAAGATTATTTCTAAAACCGCCTCACTTGGAGGATGTTCACCCAGCATTTTTTACTTCATAGCAAATAAACAATTCACAGATATGACACAAGACAATTTTTATTTAATAGATGAACATGTTGGCTTCTTAAAGAACTTAAATTAGAAGCGAATTAAGGGCATTTTTTCAGGTCACGTAGAGGAAAGCGTGATGGAATCCCTCACTGTTGAGGGAAAAAAATGATGGAATCACCTTATAATCTACAGGGGTTGTGCGTGTTGTACCACTCTGTGAATGCGTGTTACTATAGAAATTATAACGTATTAGAAAGGCCTCATTAATAAGTACAATCCTGTTATTTGAATTATAGCCGGAGCTTCTGTTATAGAAAATGAATCTGACCAATCAGAATTAAACATTCAACATGGCTGTGATGCAAATAATACAAATGAAACAAACCTGGCTGTTTATAGTATTTGTGTTGAGGAATGGCTTTAAGGAGTATTATCTAGTCGTCCATCTGGTTTTTCTGATTACGTTCTATGGTGTAAAACAATAGTCCATTTCTTTTTATTCGGCTTTGACTTGGAGTCTGGGACAGAGGTTATTTAAGTCAGCTGTGCCTGCTGCCTCTGCTGATTTAATGATAGTCACCTTAGTGAAGGCTGCAGGAGCGGAGTCATTACAGGAATTGTGTGTGTGCGTGGCCGTGTGCACACGTGGCTACGTATTTTCATTCCTAGACATTTGAATGAGCTTCCAGTTGAAAAACTGGTCAGTCAGGTCTCCTGTGAGGTCTAATTTCATTTTTTTTTTGTCCTAAGGTTCATTAAAAGAGCACCAAAACAACTCTGGATATTAAAAGCTTCAATTTTAGGGTACATTTAGAGGTAGACGTCTGAATTATTATATAAAGGCTTACACTGTTTTTTAGCATATACCCAGTTATCCTGAAGCTGCCCTAGTATTTGGAGAATGTCTGCCAGGTCGTTATTTAAATCAACACTCCACCTAACTCTCTGCGCAAGAGGAAATGTCTCATGGCTGTAATTTGTTATATGAGAATGCAAGTGAAAGAGTACGGTAGTTATTTTAAGCATACTGTGCTTGGAAATGCACCTCAAACCAGACAACACCATGCACAAACGCTAAGTAAATTCCTGCTAATTCTCTTAATAGTTTTACAGTGTTATGAGTTGTCTGATGTTAAGACTTTGGTGTGTATTATACGCATGATGTTTATTAAATTAGAAAAGATGACCGAGCGTGACCGTGGAACGAATGGGATCTGTTATCAGAGAGTATCGGTGCGTCTCGATCGCTAGCTTGGCTATGATTACAGTGTTAGAGTTTCCTCTGTGGCCAATTCCCATTCCTGTGAACCCACCTGGCTCGAATCTTCAGATCTAAAGAGCTGATGGAAAATGAGTGCTTGAAGCGAACCCAAAGCGGCAATTTGTATTGTGTTTCTCCTTTGGTACATAAATATCCCACAGTGCTGATGAACTCTCACTCGCTGGTCAGAAGGTGGTGATGAATTTTCTATAACATCAGCTCTAGTGGTACTTCCAGTTATAATACAGATTTTTATGAATGCACTCGGTCATTAATAAATACGTTACCATTTCTCTATGGACAGATTTATTTACATTTACGGCGATTGGCAGACACCCTTATCCAGAACGACTTGCATCTATCTGATTTACACAAATGAGCAGTTGAGGGTTAAGGGCCTTGTTCACGGGCCCAGGCCTGGCAGCTTGGCTGTGGTAGGATGTGAACTCACAACCTTCTGGTCAGTAGTCTAACATTGTAACCACTGAGCATTGCTGCCCCATAATGTTATCATTTATGGAAGGAGTCTCCAGTTTGCAACAGTTGGTAAGATTTCTGCCATGCCACTAAATGGCTACAGTTTTTTTTTTATTATTATTAACCTCCTGATGGAGGGAAAAAAGGAGTGGCTGTTGCAGGAGACGACATATTTATAGCTGATACGACACATAAGTCATACAGGAATTAACTTGTTTTATGGATGTTCCATAACATTAAATGAAAAAATTAAAGATTTCTGGCACATTGCTGTGGTACAAGACATTTTTCCTTGCCACTGTTTTAGGGATAAAATTTAAAGTTAAAAGTTATGTCTGGATTTTGTCATGTAAAGTTTCTTTGGGACAAAGTCCATTGTTAAAAGTGCTTAATAAAATTGAATTGAATTGAATTGAACACTACTGGATGTGCTGCTATAGAAAAATACTGAACTTCAGCTTGATAACAGTAACTCCGTCAGATCACCCAGTTATTCATTATTTGACTTGTACAGCACATCTTTACATATCACATATGATCACAGTTCCTTTGACAGTTCAGGGTTCTATTCTCTGTTTCTGATCCCTGCTCTTTCCGTCTGTGTGTTTGTGTGTGTGACGATCAGGCTCTGCTGGATTTTCTAAGGAAAGTGGTGGCATACGAGGAAAAGAACCGCATGAGTCTGTGGAACGTCTCCATGATCGTGGCACCAAATCTGTTCACGTTTAGGGGAAAGAAGGCCATGCAGGAGGAGATGCAAGGGGCGGCGGGGGCAGCTCACCTGGTCCGCCTTCTCATCGTCCACCAGGACCTTCTGTGGACGGTGAGGCTTGTACAAGTTTCAGATCGGATCACTGAGGAACAAGTGATCAGCAAGAGGCAGCTAATAAATTGTCTGTATTTTTTTTAAACAGTTCAGCTGCTTAAAGCCATGACCTCATTGCTAGTCTTAAATCCTCTTTAGTTATTTTTGATGAATGAGGTTTTGGTCCTCCAAATCCATCTTACATCTTAAGTCTGGGAGACAGATTTTCCCAATCACATGCCACATCTGTCCTAAAAACAAAGATGTTTGCTTTTGTTTCAGGTGCCCTGTTTCCTCATCTCTCATGTGCGGAAAATGAACGAGGCTTCCACGAGTAAGAAGACTCCCAGCTCAGAGAAGACAAAGAGGAAACTATTGAGGAGACGCTTCCCTGACAGAGAAAAAGAAAGGAGTGAGGTGGGCTTTAGGATCCTCCATGGCTCTTGTATGTAATCAGCCAGGAGTCATGTGATTAATGCATGCCCAAAATGGTTCCTGTGATTACCCCTGATTTACTGAGTGTCCTTAACCCTCTGACTTCAGGTCACTGACCTTCGTGAAGGGGTCATCAGGGTGCAGGCACCACTACATGCCAAGATCTCCATGGCTATCCAGCTGGACACTAAGACCAAGGCTCGGGACGTGATGGCACGGTTTGATTTCGAGAACGGGTGCGTGAACAGCATTTCTTTATTTCTGCACCCACAGGAATGCAGCTGAGCAGATGTCTGATTCTTACTTTCTCCTTTCTAGGCAAACGTCTCGGAACAGCAGCAGAAAACAGAAGCATTTTTTGTTTGAGGTTGGAGGGAATATCGGTGAGTATTCAGCAGATTTACTGAGCCGTGTTTGATGCCATAGTAAAATCCATTGAAGTACGCACGCCCGTGTCCAGATTACAGCAATTACCTTCTGTATTAGTGCAGTACTATTAATGCACTATATAAATCCACTACGTTATTGGTTACAATTTAACAGATTACATTGTGGTGGAAGAACTGTTTACCGCAAGTGTTATTCATAATACATTATTTTTTTATTAAACTCTGGATTTCATTTTTATGTTGTCACCATAAGCCTCTCAAGGGCATGTGTTTCAAGAATTTCATTGAGGCTTTCATTACTCATTACTATAAAATCACTGTAATTAAGTCTTTCCTGCAGTATTGCTTTATTAAATATTCTCATCAAATAATTTCCATATACAGTGCTGTGCAAAAGTCTTAGGCACCCTACTTTTGTTATTGATGTTTTTTTTTTTTTGCTTTTTGAGGCAGTACAAAAAGATTTTATATTTCCAAACTCTATTTTTCCAACAAAAAAGAAAATGTTACATAAATCTGTTTGTATGTGAGTAAAGCAACACATTACATAACAGACCACTTTTCAGACAAAAAACATAATGAAAGCTGCTGGGTTTGTCTGTTATGTAATGTGTTGCTTTCATTTCTCATATACAAACATTTGTGTGGTATAAGAGGGAGGCACTTCTGGACATGCTGTTATAGTAAAATAATCAACTTTGGGTTGGTAACTTAATCACATCATCCTGCTGTTGATTATTTTCCTATATTACATATGTGTAGAGGTTTGTTCCTTGCATAGCTCAGTTTTTAGTATGCATTAGTTTATGTCCTGATAAGGAAAATTGTACGCTGCTCCTAGTGTACACGGAAAAATAAATCAAAAATACAATAATGTTTTACGTAATGCAATATATTACAGTACAGTCACTCACAAAAGTGAGTACACCACTCACATTTCTGCAAATATTTTATTATATCTTTTCATGGGACAACACTATAGAAATGAAACTTGGATATAACTTAGAGTAGTCAGTGTACAGCTTGTACACCTCACAGTGAACATGTCCAAATTGTGTCCACCGTTGTGACCACCATTATAATCTAGCACTGCCTTAACCCTTTTGGGGCATGGAGTTCACCAGAGCTGCACAAGTTGCTACTGGAATCCTCTTCCCCTCCTCCATGATGACATCACGGAGCTGGTGGATGTTAGATACCTTGCTGTCCTCCACCTTCCACTTAAGGATGCCCCACAGGTGCTCAATTGGGTTTAGGTCTGGAGACATACTTGGCCAGTCCATCGCCTTTACCTTCAGTGTCCTCAGCAAAGCAGTTGTCATCTTGGAGGTGTGTTTGAGGTTATTTCAAAAACCTCATCTGAACCAAACAAGTTTATCTTGGTCTCGTCAGACCACAGGGATGGTGCCAGTATTCCATGCTCTGGGACTGCTTGTCTTCAGCAAACTGTGCATCAGCTTCAGAAGAGGCTTCCTTCTGGGACGACGGCCATGCAGACCGAGTTGATTTAGTGTGCGGCGCATGGTCTGAGCACTGACAGGCTGACCTGCCACTTTTCAAATTCTGCACTCATGCAGCTCTTTTTTGAAGCAAACCACTGGATATAATGCTGAACACATGAACTCAAGTTCTTTGGTCGACCCTGGCGAGGCCTTTTCCGAGTGGAACCCGTCCTGGAAAACCACTGTATGAGTTTGGCCACCATGCTGTAGCTCAGTTTCAGGGTGTTAGCAATCTTCTTATAGCCTAGACCATCTTTGTGGAGAGCAACAATTCTATTTCTCACATCCTCAGAGAGCTCTTTGCCATGAGGTGCCTTGTTGAATGTCCAGTGGCCAGTATTAGAGGATCATATCCCAAACCAACAAATTTAATAGCCCCCATTCACACCTGGAACCTTGTAACTCTAACGAGTCACGTGACACCAGGGAGGGACAACGACACAATTGGGCACAATTTGGACATGTTCACTGTAAAGTGTACTCACTTGTGTTGGCAGCTATTTGGATATTAATGGCTGTGTGTTGAGTTATTTTTAGAAGACAGTAAATCTATACTGCTAAGTTACATCCAAGTTTTATTTCTATAGTGTTGTCCCATGAAAAGATATAATAAAAGATTAGCAGAAATGTGAGGGGTTTACACACTTTTGTGAGTATCTGTACTTTCAGACTTTTAGCCCTTTTTATAAGGAAATGTGTCATGATGATTGCTGTAACATGACATTGTCTCACAGAATTTTGTCCCTAAATGTTTAATGTTTCTCTTCCCAGGGGAGCGCTGCCTCGATCCGGACACTCACCTGCTAGAGGTGTACCGCACGAATCCTCACTGCGAATGGGTCCTGAAGTCCAGAACAACCTGAGCATATTTAGGCTACGGCAAGAGATCGACTGAGGACGCTACAGCTGGGTCTCCTCTGTGCTCATTTCAGGATATGGGTCATGAAAACAGGAGATTGGAGAAGCTGCCCTCTCCTCCCAAAACACTGCACGAGCTGAAATGACCTCATTTGCCCCCTTTTCCGATATTTCGAAGGATTTTGATTTATCCTTCAAGCCTTAATGTGGAAAGCTGGACATGAGACAGGTGCTCTCCAGAAAGAAGGCTTGCCTTGTTTTTGTTTCTCTGCAGCTTGTGTCACACAGGAAGAACAGTGCAATGCTGGCCATTGAGATTGTTCGATGCCAGAAACATGGGCTCTTACTTACTATCTTACTGATTTAAGACCACTATTGAAGCATGTTTTCCCAATGCCTCAATTGTAAAAAAAGAAAGAAAAAAAATGAAGCATGTACATATATTTATACCACTAATTTATCCAGGTATCCTGAGATTTTACCATGTAAACCGTAACTGGTTTTGTATTACTTGCATACACTGACTGCATGCTTGCGATTAAGCCATCTGAACATTATGAACTTTATGATTAGGTCCAATATGCATACTGATCATATAGTTATCATTATTTTACCAACGGAACTTTAAATGCCAATTCACAGTGCGCTGCTGTGGCTTCCAGTAGCTGTGCTGCATGAAACCCTAACAGGCTCTAGTGACTCTGGGTTGCCTGTTATAAGCACTACATTATGAAAACTTGGTGCACAGTAACCTTTGGATTGTGAACTTACATAGCAAATGAGACTGTCGACTGTTCGGCAACTAAACTGAAGTTGCGAGTAATAACCATGCAGTCAAACGGGTTTCATGTGGAGCGTTGGGTTTCTGTGCTGGAGCAGAGGGTTGCCTGAACGGGCCGATAAGGACTGGTTTTACGTTACGCTCTGGGCCGGGTTTCCACTACAGCCTAATTCCAATGCCTGTTTAGAGTTCGGTCCAAAATTCGGCTCAATCTGTATCCGGTAGGCCAGCCGTACATCTCGCCTCTGCTCGTTGCCAACATTATGATCACTGTTACTCTTAACACTAAGTATTGTAAGCAAAGATGAACTCATCGTTACTCTAGTAATTGGTTCTCTTTTTGTACAAGGACATTTTTGGTCAAATGTAATGTACTCGAATGTGTTATATTTTTATTTTGTTTTTGTATTAACATGCTTTGACATTGCCAAGTCTCTGTTTGTTGTTGTGTTCTGCCTCAGCATTACTGAATGCTCCAGTATTAACCACTGACAGGAATTTTACCTGTACTGATAAAAGAACCAAAAAAAACTCAGTTGTTGAATTACATCCATAAACCTTTTAAATATTTGACTATTCTGTGTATTGGACTTTAGAAACTGTGACTCTTGCAGCCCACCAGTATGGTATTAGGACAGCGGTGTCCAGTCTAATCCACGAAATGCTGGTGTGGGTGGTTACAGGTTTTCTTCCCAACCAAGCAGAAGCCACACACTACTGAAAGTCAAGATCCATTGATTAGATCCATTGATTAAACACAGGTGGACTGAGGCGTGGCTCCTGCCTAGCTGGAAGAAAAACCTGCACCCACACGGGCCATTGTGGATAAGATTGGACACCACTGTATTAGGATATGAAGAGACAGTAAATGTCTTAGAAAAGGCATTTAAAAAAAAAAAAGCAATTCCAGCAAACTTCCAGTTACTCCAGTTACAGATTTCCTAAATGTTTTGTGCTGTTAATGCACAATCAGGTAGAAACCAAGGCACTAAAGCCAGGTAAAACCCAGGGCTTACTTAATAATACACAAACCACATTTTTCCCTCTAAAACAGCCTCCTACTTCTGTTCTGTCAGCAACCCGAAGTTAAATACCACATCATGAAATGCTTTACTCAATTATACCACAGTAACTTGCCAACAATTATATTGTTTATTAATTACAAAACAACAGGCCAGGCTTTATTTATTATTTTTGGATACAAGTAATGCTGTGGAATGCCCCAAAAAAAGTGAGTTCTTGTCATCACTTCCATTATAGCAGCTGTTAGTTGTTCCCTCACCGGTCTTTCTCTTTTTTCTTTCTTGAGCATAATAAAACCAAAAAGAGGCAGCTTGTCCTGTTACCAGTAAACCACACAACCTTTCCTGTGTCGAAAATGTACCTTTACAGCTTTTTATCTGACTGTTACAACGTGCTGACATAGGATTAATATTAATCTCACAGAACACTTACCTAATATCCAAGAATATTTACGTGGGGCTCCACCATAGAAATCCCTGTGTGTGTTATTACTATAGAAACAATAAGATCTCAGAACAAGCTCATTAGTAATAGAAACCTGTGATGTACTTTTGGGCCAAACCGTCCGTGAGGGCTGTTAATAAAATAAATCAATAACTTTTTAGCCAATCAGATTGAAGAATTCTGAAGGGCTGTGGTATCAGCGGATTTAAAATAATCATATTCCAAGAATTCTTAGTAGTAGATTTCACAATATCTGTCACGTTTTTAAAAATCCTTCATTTGTCAAAGCTTTGGCAGGTCAGAGAAAATTAAGTGCATTAAAATCCTAATTAACAGCATTGTTTTACATTTTAAGGTTCACTCCACTGACAGGAAAAAGCAGCTGTAAAGGTGTGTTCCATCATCACTAACCCTCACTGAAAGGAGGATTAAAAAACAAATGTGGTGGGAAGTGAAAGGACAAGACTTTGGCAGAGTGGGCTTCTCTGTCATTTTACTTCTTTAAATGACCTTTGAATGAATGATGAAAAATGAACAGCATGAGGAATTAGTTTTCTAAGAGCTTCAATGCATTTTATTAACAAACAGAGCAGTGAATTCTTTGCATTAATATTCACCGAAATACTTTTACAAACTGGTTTAATTCAAATAATCGGAATTCATTTCTTTTTTTACACAAACAGTCCAGAGGGAGTGACGGGAAGCACACTGTCGGGTTGTTCAGGCTGCTGTAGCAGCAGGGCAGGAGTGAGGAGAGACCCCGGGCCGAGTGAAGGCCGAGCTGAAGTCTAACACGTCTATAACATGACCTTTAGAGAGGCGCAGGTTCCTCATGCAGCCCCAGAAAGATGTTCTGGTGCTGAGACAGCTCTGCTTCACGTTAGCTGAAGTTAAAGAGAAGAGGAGAAATAATATTAATCACTTTAACTCCCAGTCCACTAAACCTTAAAGTCATGCTGCTTGTCATGTCTGACTCAGAAAGACTGCAATCATCTGACAGGACTTAAAATGAAAAATAAATAAATAAATAAAGGCACACTTACAGTATATTTGCTACAAACAAGAAGTGATACAAGAAAGATAGAAAGCTCGGTAGGAGAAAGTGGTCATACCCGGATATCCGCCAACGTAGACGGGGTTCTTGGTCTCGGCTGAAGTGGAGGAAGAGTGTGGGTTCTCTGCGCTCACCGTCACGCCGTCTACAGTCAGAGTCAAGCTGTGCTTCAGCTTCCTGGCCACCAGAGTGTGCCAGCGGCCGTCACACAGCAATGACCTGCTCCTGGACACGGCCGAGAAGCGCCCAGCACCGTTATTCACGTTGAACACCACCTGTACACAGCACACACACAGCACACATGGCAACATTACTGAGCAGCACAGACACACTACAGCTTAGATTAGCTCAAAAAACCAAAGCACACTTTAAACTTTAAAGATTATATGTTAAAAAAATATATTAATGTGATAGTTTAACAAGATTTCAGCACAGCTCTGAACATGGATACAATTTACTGCAGAATGATAGAGACACAGCATTTTTGTGACTGCTGTCCATTTTCTGCTTTTGTATAGAGAGTGTACCACGAGTCTGAGAATTTCAATGTGAATTCAAAATGAGGTTTATACGATTAAAACTATTTCATAATCTTGATCTCTCGCTTCTTTTGAGGCTGTTTCCACTGGAAATTAGCTTTGACCAAACTGCGCCATTTAACTCATTCATGGTTACTATATGCACTGTTCTGATTGGACAGAAGGTGTTTATTAACTTGTCTATAACAGCAGCTCTGATAATTGTGCTGGCTGTAAGGAAAACCACAGGTTTATATTAATGCACGCTAACACGGGTTAGACAATGAAACTGAAACACCTGTCATTTTAGACCACAATAATTTATTAGTATGGTGTAGGGCCTCCTTCTG
>JAOVYV010000045.1:12669222-12680356 GCA_025674545.1 Hassar affinis | reverse complement strand
TGGTCCAGTTTAGCCATGAAACCTCCCACACTAAAATGACAGGTGTTTCAGTTTCATTGTCTAACCCCTGTATATTGGGATGTCTATAGTATACAACCCCAATTCCAATGAGTTGGGATGTCATGTAAACCATAAATAAAAACAGAATACGATGATTTGCAAATCCTTTTCAACCCATATACAATTGAATACACGACAAAGACAAGATATTTCATGTTCAAATTTGCAAATATTCACTTGCTCGTATTCTGTTTTTATTTAGGTTTTACACAATGTCCTGACTTCATTGGAATTGGGCTTGTACTTTAAAATTGTGTACAGAGATCCAGATACGATATTTCTGCCATTTGATAATGGCATCTACATCTAATGGCATCCTCTGATTCTATATCAGCTTTACATGCCTATCCACTTTATAGTCAACAGCCACAGACTGCCCTCCAGTGGCGAACATCTGCAATAGGAGTGCTGGAAGTAAGTTTCATTTCTGAAATTAATTTCACTTAGTTTCAGTTAATTAACCAAACCAAGCCTTAAAGTCAGTACATGATAAATCTGAGCTGCTAGTGTGAAACACCAAGTTTGAAAAAGCATCTCATTACTCAGGCTGGCTTCTTACCTTTAGGATACAGCCTTTCTTTACACCGTAGGCCTCTCTCAGTAAGTCAAAGTTTGTGCGTGCAATTTCAACATTCTTAATGCAGCCCACATATGAGCGTGCAACCACCTGCCTCCTGAAAGAGTGGCAGAGGTAAGGAGTTTATTTTCAATGAATGAAAGTGACCAATGACTAAATATATCATATCATGCATTACATATAGAATTGATGAACAGTTAAATACTAATCTATGTATTGAGGCAGATGTTACCTGATTGGCCTGGATGCAGGCAGCCCACCAATGTAGATAGGGTCCAGATCTGAGCGGTTGAGATCAGAAGCTGTTCCGGGAGACTCTGCCTCCATGACCTCTCTCTCTGACGGGGTGTCAGCAGTCATGATGGACAAATAGCCTGCAGACAAAGTTTATCTCTGTCATATTCCACGAATAGGAAATCCTCTAGATAATGGGTCCATTTCTCACAAGGCAGCACAAGGAACAAATTACAGAACAACTAATAACTTTCTAACATTCTTAACGACATCAATCGGTTATCAATGAAAATCTAGCTTATTAAAACAATACCCTTGCGTTTGTTGCGCTGCAGAGCAATCTTGTACCACACTCCTGTATTGTACGCTTTCGTGGAGGTCAATGTGAGCGGTCCAGAGCCCAGTTCAAAGGTCAGGTGCACTTTGCCTTCCACCAATTCAATGGACAAGAAGTCTCTCTGTGAAAATGCAAGACGAAAAAACAATTACATGAGCAAAGAGCAAGGCTCAAACATTAACCACATACACTATCAAACTGGGCAGTGTAAAGCTATTGGGATTAAGTATTACGAGGAACCTACAGTGCCATTGGAAGCCAGGTAGAGCAGTAGGCCATTAGGTGAAAGAGTTTTGAAGAACATAACGATGCTTGTGGATATGGAGCGCAGTGACTTCTCGACCACTGAATATCCACTGCCGTCAAAGTAGAAAGAGGTCTCCTCTGTCTGGGGCCTAAAATCGCGGCATAGGCGCAATCACAGCCATAGATTAGTAAGCAGAATAAGTTGTACCATTAAGCTATCTAAATATTTCAGAGTGCATATAATACTGACATTTATAAAATTGTACACTCAAGGAATCAGACGACATTACCTCATGAAGCAACCACCACAGCTTCCTTCCCTTTCTGCATAGTTCCAGAGTCCAATGTTCTTCTCATTCAGAGACGCTTCACCAATACATCCTTTAAAGTGAGTCATCTTCACTGCTGGAGATTTCTGGGAAGATATTGAACAAGTTGAATGAACACAGAATCCACACGAACCCTTGTGTTTTTTTAGGGTCAATCCACTGAACCTACCTTAACCTGTCCACCCAGGCCTCCCACAAACACCCACGTGGACTTGTTGACTTCCATGACTGTGGATGAACCTGGCGCCGTGGTCTTCACTGAGGGCATCGGCTCAGAGTCCAGCTGCTGAACGGTGAGGGAGCCTTGCCTTCCAAATCTACCGAACAGAAGCACAATATGGAGTAAATTTACACTCTGAATGAAAATAATGAAACTTATCAAGCCATGGTTGCTCTCATCCAATCACGCTAACACTCTGAGCTGCAGTTGAAAGGTTTCTCTCATTTTAACACACACAGATCATTTAATAATTCGCTGATGAGCTACTATTGGAGTAATGAAATCCTGAAACAGTAGTCAGTAATGATGAATTGATTCAGCCTTATGAAGCTTTTGAGCTTCTGACATTGACCAAAAAGAGCATTGTGTCATCTGTTGGTTAAGTACAAAGCATACCGAGTGGCATTAATTCTGTGCCATTTGTTGTTGTTTATCTGCAAGTCAGGGTACTCCAGTTTAGTATGACCGGAGCCTGAATCCCACAGAAAGGCCACTTTTCCGTGCTTCATCTCAAGAGCCATGAAATCCACCTGATAATGACATAACAGCTCAATTAGTAACTGAACCCCAAAAACAAATGAAAAAACAAAGAAAGTTAATACTTTCTTAAAGTAGTAAAGAACTTAAAGGCCTACAGTGGAGCTGCTGCCCATGTAGAAGAGCAGGTTGTCTGGTTCAGTAGTTTTCACTGTAAGGGTGAGTGTGTTGAAATTGCTGGAGGTGATTTCTGGTTTGTATGCGCGCACACAATCCCGGTCTGCCGACATCGCAACTTTGATCTGCACCGAAGTAAGATCCAAACATCAGATGAATAATCATTTCAATAGTTTTAGTGAATCGTGTAATGAATTACTTATAGTGAAACAATCAAAACTATCATGCAGTATGTTATTCATATCACATAATAACACTGACTGAGGCTGCTTGCTTTCGGGCCTGGTTGATCATCTCCTTTATCTCAGACAGGTTCCTGCTCAGGCTCTCCCCCAGCAACTTCAGAGGTTGGAACCTGTCAAAGAGCCTCTCTGTCCGCAACTGAGCCTCTTTTAACTTAGATTCAGCTGCACTGGCTAATAAAAAGAGAGCACTGATTAATACTGAGTAAATGCATACTGAAGGTTTGTACAGGATATGAATGGCACTGCAGATAAAAATATGCTCTTTTAGGAACGCACCGGCGTCTTTAGAGTCCTCAACCATCTCATTAACAGTGCTGGCGCTGCTGTTGGCTGAGCTCACAGCTAAAGATGACGCCTCTAGTTGTACGCGGTACTCCTCCAGATGCTCCAGAGCTTTCTGTAATGAGGCATTGGCTTTGGCTGCTTGCTGCTTTGCCTCCAGTACCTGCTCTTTATTTCCTGCATAGAAGTAGTACCGACTCAGATAACATGTTTATAATATGTGGAGATGTTATGTTAAGATTTAAAACAGTAACAGGCAACAACATCAAGTTGCTGTATTTGTATTTGTATTAAGTTAGCATGTTAAATTTGTACTAATACTAATAGCATGAATAGGCACATAGTCAAGACTGTGACATTGTGGTTATGGTTAAAATGTGTGTCGAATCTCACCACTGGGCAGGCTCCTCAGGTTGATCAGTGCCTCAGGGAGCAGCTGGGAGAAATTGTGCACACTCGCTCTGACTACACTGAGCTTGCTATTTACAGCACTGACATTCAGCTCAAGCCCTGGGAAATGAGATAAACATAAATAAGATATACCTGGATATATGGATTTGCATAGATTTCTGTTGTATAGTCATTTATAAATCTGTGTATATATACAGTATGTGTGTGTGTGAGAGAGAGAGAGAGAGAGAGAGAGAGAGAGGGAGAGAGCACTTACTTTCTGTGTAGTTATTCAAATCTGCACTTTCATTTAGAATCTTTAAGCTTCTCTGCACAGCCTGTTTCCCCAGTTCAGTTAGGGACTCATTTGAATGTACAGTCTTGTAGGAAAAGTGATTAAAAAAAGTCAAATAAACCAAAACTTGAAGCCATGTGACATTGCATTCTTTTCTAAACTCGTATTAAATGTTTAAGATTCATTCTGAAATTCCTCATGTTTGTTTTTCTGACTCACCAGATTAAGGGTGTAACTAGCATTCTGGTAGACTGAGACTGCTACGTTTTCAGCCTGCTGAATGTTAGCACTGATGTCAGAAATTCCTTGAGAAGTGGTGGTGACATTCTGAGATGCTTCTCTAACTCCAGACAAAGTACTGCACAAGAACAACGAGAACAAAGAAATATCACATCAACTGCACAATGGCTTATAGGCACTATCTCCTGTGGGCATTGCACAAGCTTCTATTTATAAAGGTCCTTAGTAATCCTTTCTCAGTGTACAATGGGACAATGCATGATAAATGTAACTAGGCACTTAAAAAATCTGTTCCAGCAAATACACTGAAGTCCCAGAAAAACTGGTACTGGAGCCTATGCAAAATATATAGCAACGCCACATATGCGCATCATTGGGTAAAGCAATAGACATCTATGGAATCTTCTAGAGCTGTTTCCCCCATGAGAAAGGCAAGTTATCAAATTTTTGCTATTTTCAACATGGTCCTCTGGCCCTAGTTATGTGTACCATAAATCTATGTGATTCAATTACTCTTGTAAGTCGCTTTGGATAAAAGCGTCAGCTAAATGCAATGTAATGTAATGTAATGTAATGTAATGTAATGTAATGTGATAGTTGGAGCTTGTGAAATGGGTCACAGCATTTCGGAGATTGGATTTTTACGTATAAGCATACAGTGATGACAAGAATTCCGGCAAATCCTCGAACTTATGACAGCGGCGTGGCTGTAAAAAGACTCTGGGTCAATGTGAACAGTGTCAGCTGGCAAGAATCAGCATGAGGACTGTGCAACGTTCCCTCCAAGATCCTGTGGGGGACCTACCGAGTATTAACTGCTATACCAGTTTTTCAGGTACCTGACTGTACATTTTAAACATCACTCATCTCTCTATCTGACACACATGGATACACACCTATAGATTGCCTGTGACTCTTTCTTGAGTGCTTGGGCATGGTCCTCTGCTGTGTACACTAACTGTAGTGCGTCTCTTTTGGTCAGCTCCATCACTAGAGTGTCCACATGTTTCCTTACAGTGGGGCTCCACTGCAGCAGCTCCTCTTTAGCCTCCTCTAGCCCCTGATTAGCCAGTGACAAATACCAACATCACACACACAAACACACATGATCACACCAATGTAATAATGCCAACATTATACCCACATCATGAGTTCATATTCAAAGCAAACACATTAGAAATTAACTTTGAATTCTGCAAAACTAAATACATATAGTGCATAAAGGTTTTACAACTGAATGTAGGGCTCACCGCTGTGACATTGCGCATGTCTTCAGTAATGTGGAGTGTATCGGTCAAAAGATCCTGAGCTTCCTCCAGGTTTGCCTCCACTGACTGATTCAGACTGCTCACATTATGCCTCAATGTCTGTTAAAACATTCATGTACCATTCATTTACATGTCATTTAAATATTCTCCTTACATTTATCCATTCCTTTATTTAGAATCCCGTCCTAATAAACAGCCAGGCATCCAAACAAAAACCTAAACCTCAGCTCAACTCAAGAAAAAGACTTACCTTGTATGCCTCCAGATTGGTGTGAATATTCATCAGAAGATGTTCTGTGTGATTATTGTGAGTCCTGGCTGTGTTCAGGAGCTCATGGACATCCTGGAGATGCCGATGGTCCCTGGCTAGGTCCGTAGAGATGTTGTGCTTCAGATTTGCAGTTTGATCAAAGGGTTCTGCTATTTTCTTCTGCACACTGTCAAGCACCCTGACTGCAGCACTGCAAACATAAAGGTATGCATTTATATACTGAATAATCCAGCTTTAGTGTGTTATTTATTATAGTATAGTGTAGTGTAGTATTGAATATTGTAGTGTAGTATAGCATAATATAGTATAGTATAGCATAGTGCAGTACAATGTAGTGCATTATAGTTGAGTGTATTATAGTGTAATATAGTGTAGTACAGTAGAGAATAGTGTAGTACTTTAATATAGTATAATGTAGGATAGTATAGTATAGTGTAGGACAGCATAATTTAGTATAGTTTAATATACTACAGTGTATCATAGTATAGTACAGGATAGTATAGTTTAGTATAGTTTAATATAGTATAGTGTAATTTAGTACAGTTTAATATAGTATAGTGTAGTATAGTCTAGCATAGTTTAATATAGTATAGTGTAGTTTAGTATAGTGCAGTGTATTGTAGTGTAGTTTAGTATAGTGCAGTGTATTATAGTGTAGTTTAGTATAGTTTACTATAGTATAGTGTAGTTTAGTATAGTGCAGTGTATTATAGTGTAGTTTAGTATAGTGCAGTGTATTGTAGTGCAACTTAGTATAGTGCAGTGTATTATAGTGTAGTTTAGTATAGTGCAGTGTATTGTAGTGTAGTTTAGTATAGTTCAATATAGTATAGTGTAGTTTAGTATAGTATAGCATAGGATAGTATAGTGTAGTATAGTGTACTGTAATATAGTGTAGTATAGTATAGTGCAGTGTAGTATAGAGTAGTTTAGTACAGTTTAATATAGTATAGTGTAGTATAGTTTACCTTTTAACTACTAATACTATAAATGTAATGCATTACATTGATAGTACCATGGTAAAGCCTGTTAAATGGCTTACCTGAGTTCTTCTACAGCAGTGCTGTTGCATTTGTCCAAGTTAATGGCCCTAATCTTCTCCAACATGGTATCCATTTGCTCCAGCAGATCAGCACTGTGTTGTTCCTCCATCTCCTCTTTCACTGTCTCATTGAGATTCCTCACTTCTTCCTCCACAACTAGACCAAGCAAAACCAAGCCAAATGAATTAACTGGTTATTTGTAAAGAGTACGGTTTCATCACATACCTCTCTCTGAAAGGAATAGGTCTATAATATAAACCACTGCCACAGCACTAGTTCATGCATTGTCATACTGCCTCATATAAATAGCACACTATTATAAAATCAAGTTAGGAACACAGGGATCATGTACCTTGGATAGCAGAATGAATATTAGATATCAGGTCAAGAATGCCTTTGCCTTGATTACTACTCTCTTGAGAAGCCCACAAAACATCTTGGCCAAAAGCAGATATATTCATAGCCTAAAAATGAAGAACAAAAGGTGTTGAAAGAGCTGGCATGTACATTTCACTCATCTATCAGATCTGAGATAAGATGTGATAAAGAAAACCTTTTGTTGCAGCTGATCCACTTGTTTAGTGAAATCTTTGTCTCCCCTGTTCAACTGAGATCTTGAGTTCTGCTCCACTGACAACTGGGTCTGTATGAACAGAATTGTTTAAAGCAGTGATCATTATTTTATTATAGATTTAAACACTAACAAATGAGTTGATATCTATT
Organism: Hassar affinis; assembly: GCA_025674545.1. Taxonomy (NCBI): domain Eukaryota; kingdom Metazoa; phylum Chordata; class Actinopteri; order Siluriformes; family Doradidae; genus Hassar; species Hassar affinis. Next base: position 12,672,942 of record JAOVYV010000045.1, on the reverse strand, counting down.
TCTGATTGGTTAATAATCAGTAAAGTGATCATGATTGTGCACCTACCTGAAGTTCTTGGGTCTGGTTCTCCAGGCTGAGCAGTAGGCTGTATGGAGCCAGGATGGCACCACTGAGGTTCAGGGACTGTATCAATGCCTCTCTAGCATCTATATCATCCAGCAGCACCCCAGTGCACTGATCATTGCATGCTGAAGAAAGCACAACCTTATTTATTAGTTAGAAATGGGATATTTACTTTAGTAACATTACTAAATATAGATTAGAGGCTTTTGTTCAAGACTTTTCCTAATGATTTCAAGCACTAAAAGCACAAACTGTTGTGCAAAGGTTTGTTTTTTCGCACAGTTCTCTGTATAAAATTATTTGGAAAGTATAACCAATGAACTCAGTTTGCAGTAAAAATCTATTAGGGCTTAGTATACTCACACACACACTGGTCGTCAGTGAGGACATGTCTGTCTTCACACTGGTCACACAGATGACCCCTGAACCCCGTCTTGCACTCACACCTCCCTGTTTGTTCGTCACACATGTTGTGCAGCGAGCCGCTTTCGCTGCACACGCACTCCTCACACTTCCCACCTGGCTGTGAGGGGTTACCATAGTAACCCAGTGAACACCTTTCACAATAGCGTCCCTCGTAGCCAGGTTTACAGGCATTACAGATGAAATCACTGACTCCATCCAATACACATGTGGGGCTGAAACTGCACAAACACACCAAAGCACTTATTATCAACTATTATCTAAATGATCAACTATTATATTCTTCAGGCATTTCACATGCAATGAGCATTTAATATTAATAGTCATTTAAAGAAATATTAACCCGTTGGAATTATAATGCAAAAATACAGGTGTGTTTTGTGTGTAGGAATGAGAGTTGTTACCTGTTGCTTTGCAATGGACAAGCACAAAGCGAGCAGTCACTGATGGATCCCTTCACCTTGCCATAATACCCTGGGGCGCATATATTACAGTGCTCTCCCACTGTGTGGTGCTGACAGGACTGGTTAAACAGGGAACAATCACTAAAAACAGCTCTGTGTATTTCATTATCAATTTCTATTCATTGAAATAAAACAACATAAAGTAAAATGCGTAAAATCATGTCATTGATGTTGTAATAAGTTTGAGGCTCAAATGTGAAAATGGCTGACTTACCAGGCATTCACCTGTATCCAGGTCACAGGCCAAGCTATGGTTATTACACTGGCAGGGCACACAGGGCTGAATCAGAGGCCGGTTCTTGCCCTTCATGTTGAGCTCAGATACTTGCTGCCTGTAGTAACCTGGAGCACATTCCTGCAATAACACACCCAAGCATGTACAGTGTTACTTATTGCAGAGAAGCATACTCATATTCATAAAGGATGTTTATTGAAGCTCACTTTTAATTGAAATATAATAGCAGTTGTTATATTTCTTCACTAAAGTGTTTGCAAAATAGATATTTTCTGGAATGCCTTAATGATTTTTAAATCACGAATTCCTCAAAGGTAACCAATTTGGTATAATTTGTGCATTTGGTTTTCTCTAGTTGCTTATAAGTGTCAGTGTAGGCTGCAAAATATTTAAAGTGGTGTAAATTATGCCTGAATGATGTTTACAGTGTATTGAAAGTGGGAGAGTGTGATTTAAATGTTTCTCTATTGGATTTATGGTTCAGATCAACAATGTGTGCTTTTATCCATGTAGGTCACATGACTCATGCAAGTCAGTGACTGAAACATGGAATAAAATACACTCCATATGATCATTAAAGGTGTCTAACATATCCAGTGGCAAGAGTAAACTGGATTTTACTCTTCAATACCATGCATGTTTGTGCTGTAAATACAGCATGTATACTGTAATTTTGTCCCCAATGTGCAGAAACAATGCCAATGCTACTACAGTAGTCCTCGCTGAACTACGAGAGACTGGTGTTAGTAGTGAAGAGATCAAGAGTCCTGGAGTTACCTGACAGGACAGGCCTGCATAACCTGGAGGGCATTCACATATCTCCACCAGCCTGGCCACCTCCATGCCCTCAGGGGCTTCATCCACATCTACTGCTGTCTCCATGGAGATATTTGAGATACTGGACAGAGACAGAAAGATAATTTTAGAATTGCAGAAAAATTAGATAAGCAGACACCTGGTCCAAAATCCTAAAGTTGAAATGTTAATACTACTATATAAAAGTGTCATACAAACAGAAATTATAACTGACTATTATTATAAATGCTCTGAAGGACGCTGACCTGCTTTGCTGGAGTCCTGTCCCATATGAGGCTTTGATGATGATATACTCCACGTTACTCAGGACAGACATGAAGTCTTCGTGACTCACAGCTTTCTCAGACACTGCATTGAAGTACTTCCACTTGTGCTGTCCAGTCAAAATTAGATTAATATTTAATTAATATTTACTAAACCAGCTCTTATCTAATTACCCTACCAGTTATATGTACTCTGCACGCTGTGTGGGTGTGTAAGGGATGCTCACCTCTGTGAGAGGGACACACTGTGTGGTGTGAATGCCATTCTCTGGAGCAGGCATGTCAATGTAAATCACCAGCTTCCTCAGGTGTCCTCCCCTCATCAGCACTTGAGGCTCATGGTTGGACAGACCCGATCCATCCATAGCAGCAAAGGTTACAGTATAAGAGAGTTCACCTCCATAGGACAGCAGCTGCAGAGAAGTAAAAGATATCAGCTCTGTGTAACTGTGCTACACATATCTCAAACAGTGTATCTAAATTGTCAGTTCAGGAAGCAATAAAAAGACTTGCTTTATTGCTATAGTATGCAGTATTGCTATTTGAGAAAATTATACTGTTTAAAAGCTATTCTGATTATTTATGACAGCTGCAGCTTGTCAAAGTTTTTGTCCTCTTCTTCCATTTTTTTCACCAATATTTGGTCAGCAATATAAATTGCTTAAGACCGGACCAATTCACAGCATACTTAGTATGGTTGTAGCCCCACAGGTCTGATATGGAATATAATGTTTGTGTCCCTATGTGTGTGTTGCCCTTCATGCTAGTGCCCCCTGAATGGGGTAGGCTCACAGCACTTTTTAGGCTCAAAAACTTTTTCTGCAAGTTGGCCCCTAGGAGACGCATTCCCACAGCTCATTATGATTCATTTTATGGAGTCGTGAATAATGTTCTAGCAATTCACTAACAAAAATCTTGATTTAAAGCCTCAATCTTCACGTCAAACTTGTTTAGACACCTGACAAATTTTGTGAAATTTCTTCCATAGGGAGCATTGACACATTTCAATATGCCAAGAATAGCTTAAGCACCAATTTTGACATTTGTTATGCTAATGCCACTTCGTCCTTGCTCTTAGAGGTCATATTACACATCTAGTTAAATCTGCATACGAGTGCTTAAGATCCAATGTATGAGGCCAAACGTGAGCTGTGTTTGCATGTACTAGTGCATCTCAAAAAATAATTTCTAAAAATTTTTTTTCATAATATAATTTGAAAAAGGTAAACTGTCATATTTTATATTCATTACATATGAAGTGACATATTTCTTGTGTATTTTTGTGTTCATTTTGATCATTATGCCTACATACAGCTCATGAAAATCAGAAATCCAGTATCTCAGACAGTATATACAGGGGTTAGACAATGAAACTGAAACACCTGTCATTTAAGACCACAATAATTTATTAGTATGGTGTAGGGCCTCCTTTTGCGGCCAATACAGCGTCAATTC
>JAOVYV010000045.1:12588495-12606598 GCA_025674545.1 Hassar affinis | reverse complement strand
CCGGCTGGGCACCGGCTCCCCCGTGACCCCGTAACTGGGAATAAGCGGTACAGAAAATGACTGACTGACTGACTGACCCTGACCAGTGACTTACTAAGGATAAATGAATGAACACTGTACATTTTTGTTAGTGAATGTGGTCCTTATTTGTCTTCATGGATTGAGATATGAGTGCTCAATTGTGCCTTCATGAAATGAACCATAACCCTAAACCTAGCTCTAACCCCACAGAATCCCGGTCTCAAAAACTATTCTCAACCCAATGCCCTGTGAAACAAACAAACCGGAAAATCAAAAAGACGGAATAATGCACCACCTGTGTTTATCTGTCTTTTAAAAAATATTATTTTGAATGTTATTTTCTATTCAAGGTGGCATGGCAGCACAGCAGGTAGCACTGAGCCTGGGTTCAATTCCTCGGGCAGGGTCCTTTCAGTGTAGAATTTGCAGGCTCTCCACTTGTAGGTTTCCTCCGAAACACATGCACCCACTAAATTCATACTGATAAATAAAATTATACTAATTAATGATACTAAATTGCCCCTAGGTGTGTGTGTGTATGAATGTATGAATCTGTCAGTGTGTCTGTCCTGTGACGGACTGGGGACTTGTCCAGAGTGTTTCCATGCCTTCTGCTGAATGAGCAGAAGTGGGTTAGGTGACGAGTGAGTGAATATTTTCTCTTCTCTTCTCTTCCAATGTTTTCATACGGTACGAAGATACAAAGTCAAATAATTCTTAAGAACGTTATTATTATTATTATTATTATTATTATTATTATTATTAATTCCTTTAGTGTTGATGCTGAAGCGGTCTGCTCTTTGGAGGGGGCAGAGTATCTGCACTCTTACAATCCTCATGTCCTGCTGAAAAGACAGCTAGATCCAAAAAGGAGGCCTTTTTCCAATCTGATAAGGGCTTATCTTCTTTGGGAGCCTCTTGCTGCTTGAGGAAAAACCTCCTCATTTGGGATTCACTGATAAGAATATTCTGGGCTGACGCTGATAATCACTGTTTCTCTATCTGCACCTGCTATATGTGTTGCGTCTTAAAACCACTTTAGAGTTATTTATTGTTAAGCAAAAATATAGCAAAGAAGATCATGTTACATGTTACAGCATTGCCAGAGACAATAATTCTCACTGCAGTGTTTGACAAATTTGCTAATTTTACTCATGACTTATACTAGGGCTGTATAAAACAGTAACAATATAAATGGCTTATTATGATTATATTGCTGTACACTGTGATTTTCTGACGTCTTTCAGAATATTATGGTGCGTTCAAGGTGGTGGTTGAAGACTGGTTCCACTGGAACCACATTATCTGTTTGATAATACCACTGCAATGATTTATGAGAATAGGCTATCCTGGAGCAGCTGTCTTTGTTATGGGGTTCAGTTGCATATTCTAAGCTTCTGCGATATCAGCAGGGGTGGAATTACCATGCTGCAGCCGGTGCCCTTGCACTAGGATGGCCCAGGCACTGATGCCACTGTGTGGCTAATTACTCACTCCGATCTGTAGAAGCGTGAATAACAGCACTATCCAACAGTTAAATTACTCCATTTAACCACTCTACGGTTGTTCCTTCTGCATTTACATGTAGACACCCAGTCACTTTCAGGAACTGCCTTATCCTGTTCGGGGTGGCTGCGGATCCCGAGCATGAGGCGGGAACACACCCTGGATGGGACATCAGTCCATTATAGGGCTCTGCTCTCACCTAGGGATGATTTAGTGTAAGCAATCCATCTAAGTCCATGCATTTGGAAGTTCGAGAACCCAGAGGAAAGCTACACAGATGTGGGAAAATGACACATACAAATTTCTGCACGGATAGTAACTTGAGCTCAGCTTAAATCAGAGACCCTGGAGCTCTGAGATGACAACACTACACACTCCACCACCATGCTACCCCTAGAAATCTACTTTCGTATTATACCTAATCCATTTCACTTAATATTTAGAGACATTTCCTCTGAAATGCTTTGCTAATAATGTTGAATTTGAAAGATAATCCATGATTTTCCCAATTTTGTAGAGATCTAGGAGGTCTGGGAAATGAATATTGCATTCAGTGGGATGCAGCTAACATCACAGGGAGATTTAGATGTTGGTAATGGTCGGTCTAATTGCATGGCTTCACTTATTTGGAGTTATTAATTCCTAACAGTGCAGCAGCTGCCAGCCTACTTGGCAAAAGTGTCAGAATGCCTTTTGATGATAAACATAAAAATGGAGCCCAAAAGCAAAAAGAGAGGAAAGAGAAAGAATCGGACTGGGCAGACCTCCCACAATTAGATAAATGACTATCAAATGAGTGAGTAACCTAACTAATTTTTCTTTGAACTGAGGCAGCAGGGCCAAAATGGTGCAGTTGTTGCAAATGCCATTATTTGTGTGTGTGTGTGAATGACTGGTTGGAAATGACTGGTTGCTTAGTAGCCATGTTTGTTCTTGTTTTATGCTTTGCTACTGGCTAACAGGGCTACCAGGTTACTGACTGTATATGATGTGATATATTAAATGCTGGAATGTTCACATGCAAATCCTTTATTGGGAAACACAAAGTCAGTAGGGCCCAAACACTGTAATGCTTGTACAGGGTGAAGATTGTACTTCCACCACTATGTAATCAGTAATGCAATTACCAAAGCGGTACGAACAATCGATCAACAATATACTACGCAGCCTTAATCTCTACTCACAAGAACATGGTGAAAACTACAGCTGAAGAAAATAGATAAGAGTTCAGTATAGTTCAGCTTAAGGGCTCTTTTTTTTCTCCCACTGTTCTCTGTCTTCCTTAATTATTCATCCACGAGAATTTTAGGGAGCACCACAGAGCCTCCATATATAGATAATGAATAGAGTTTTCTAATGAAACAACTCTAATGGATGGCAATAAAACTCGGTTAGTAGTTATGATGCATTTTATGATGCCCTTATAGAAGCCATGGGTTTTCATTAGAGCAGCTAGTGCCCTAGGCAGCGAGACGTTTGTGTTCCAGTGGCGGGGTCTTAACTGATCTTAGGCTACTATGAAATAAAAACTGAACACGAGGACGCTCTGAGATGCTGGTTATTTCGGGAAAGAGGATTCTTTTTGATCTTGTTTTGATGAGGTCAGTTACTTTGCTCTTATTCATTAATATACAGCATGTAGAGTAAGTGCGTAGATCATAATGTAATGCGTAATGTTATTAGTTTTGTTCTTTGATCCTTTTAAAATAAACCTTTTTTTTTAAAGTGATTCATTCATTCAGATGCTATTAATGCTGACTGGTATGAAGTGTTTCCTGTAGAGCAGAGCATCTGAAAACCTTCTGCTAAAAAAGTTGGGGAAATAAACATTCATTCATTCATTTTCTTAACCGCTTATTCCTTTTCAGGGTCACGGGAGAGCCGGTACCTAGCCAGCAGCATAGGGCACAAGGCAGGAACAACCCTAGACAGGGCGCCAATCCATTGTAGGGCACACACATGCACGCACACACACTCACTCTAGGGCCACTTTAGAGACCCCAATCAACCTAACATGCATGTTTTTGGACTGTGGGAGGAAACCGGAGTACCCGGAGAAAACCCATGCAGACACGGGTAGGGCATGCAGACTCCACACAGAAAGGACTCACACCGCCCCACCCCGGGATCGAACCCAGGACCTTCTTGCTGTGAGGCGACAGTGCTACCCACGAGCCACTGTATCGCCCACGGGGAAATAAACATTACGCAATATTATCTTCACTTCAACAAGCTTTATTTATCGACATGAAGCTTTTGGATGGTTTACCCAGTGTCTTGTCTTGAGTAAATATTCATAACAATGTGCTGTCCATATTATATTCAAACTGAGAATACCATATAGTCAATCTGTTAGGGAATACTGACTGGAGAGGATATGGCAAGATTGAGCTGATTTAACGAATTTGTTGTCATTTGTTACCTTTGTGCCACAATGCCAGGTGTAGCATGTGGGATGTGTATTTGTGGTGGTACATGTGTCTGTTTTTGGATTTTGGGTCACCACGCTGCAACTGGAGGATTTATGGATGTATTAAATACCTCGGGGCTTTCCCAACTCCTCTTCGCGCCCCATAATTCATCTGTGTTTGATTGATGAACCCCTGTATGTATGTCATTTGTTTAAATGAGAGAGAGGATTAGAGATGGAGAGAGACAAGGAGAGAGAGAGAAAGAGAAAGAGAGGTGGGGGTGGGTGGGAATATTTGTGAGAAACACAGGAAGAGTCTCTAGTGGCATGGATGAAGTTAAGTGAGGTTAAGAACACTTAAAATTAGAGCAGTTGACCATTTTAGGAGCTAACCTTGTTATCAGAAGGAGGGCCTTCAAAGGAAAAGAGGACAAGCTGCTTGACTTTGGTGCCTTGCAAGACAACTAAGCTAAGCATACCATAAACATTAGGGTTGTATAACAATTATAATAATGCTTCTACCTCCAAAATGCTACAACCCTCTTTCACGAGCTCTGACTATTAAACCGTGTTTAAAATTGTGATAACAAAATTGTGATAACGTGCCATTCTCATGGCGGAAACAGCTCTAGAAGCTTCCATAGATTTATATACGCACTGGTGGACACAACCAATGACATGCATAGATGATGTTGCTGTGTATTTTGCATAGGCTCCAGTACCAGTTTTTCTGATACTTCAGTGTATATCCGGGTGGAATTGTGGTACATCAGGTAGTGGTGCCGTATCACAGTCCCAAGTTTGATCCTGAGTCCTGACTCTGTGCTGAGTTTTACATTTTCCCCCTGTGTATTTATAGGTTCCTCTAGGTTCTCTTGATCCCTTCCAAAAACATGCTGGTAGGTGGATTGGTGGCCCTATGTTTTCAAAAGGTTTCACATCCATACAACAACGTTTTGAGAACTTATCCTCATCCACACAGATTTGCAAAAAAAGGCTGTAGTGTGTATGCCAGACCAGTAGGAGGCGGTGTAATTTTACCTCACAAATATACAAACACCACAGAAAAACACCACAAGCCTGTGTAGAAATACGGCTCGATAGTCCACCGTTGTTGCAAAAAGCATGCCTCCTGTGTGTGTGTGTATGGCGCGATGGACTGGCATCCTATCCAGGGTGTATTCCAGCATCATGTTCAGGGTTCCTTGGATAGACGCTAGAGCGACTGCAACACTGACCCGGATTACTAAAGATGAAAGAACAATATATATTTCAGTCTTTTTAATTCCTCATAAATACACAAGTTTCCCAGATTCCCAGATTTGGAGGCTGAACATGGAAGTTGGTGACATTTCCTTATGCAATACAGCTAAACATTAAATGATTTTATCAACAGATTATGCTTCTGGGCCTCAGAGAACAAAACAGTTTGGCCAGCTTGCACTGAGGTCAGTAGAAATGCTATTAAAATCCAGACTTTAAGAAAGTGGAACGGACACATTTCTGCAGCCATCTTGCCTCTAGACCTGGCATTAGCGCTGCTTGAACACTGATATTATGGAGTGCCTTCCCATGGGTTAGAGGGTTATTCTGCAGAGGACTGCTGTGGTAAACAGACTAACAGGATCACTAATACCATAGCTCACTCCAAACGGTTCAGAAGAGTTTCAGCGGAAAGTCAACACTGAAATAAACCCTCTAAGACAATAAATGACTCAATTCTCAAGTGACAGAGGCTAGTTGATGCCAAATCCCTTCTCTGTTTAGATAATTGAAAAAGGAAGTCTGTATGTGTCGTGTGTGACTTGGCTTCATTTTTCTTCCACTTCTTCTTCCAATACTTCAAATCTCTGAAGAGAGGACAGTGAAATTTGCCTCACTATAACCGTTGAGTCTGAAGGCTCTGTTTGCTCATCTGTTCATCTGTAGAGGAGCTCGGGCGATAAAATGCTTGAATTGTCACTCTGTGGCAGACTGGTGAGTACAGTGTTCGTGAGTCTGTCTTTAGGATCACTAAAGGTTGTTTTGTAGTGGTTTTGGTTGACTGTTTGCTGTTCCTGAATTCCTTCTAGCCTGCAGGCTCACACAGACAGGCAGACAGGTTGGTAAAGGCTTCTCTAGAAATTCAGGTGGAAGAATTTGAGGCAGAGTATAGATAGATAGATAGATAGAGAGGGAGAGAGAGAGAAGGGGGAGAGTGACTGCAGGGACAATTTGACAGGCATTGGGAGAGACAGACAGGGAGGTAAAATGACATGCTGGCATGCATGCTGTAGGAGTCACTGAGCTACAGGCTTATCCAGGGGCGCTACATTAACAGGGACAGGCCTAGAAGCAGCCTTCCAGGCTTTCATCCCTGTACTGACATAGCTTCTAGTGCAGACATCCATTCTATACTGCACATTCAGGGGCTGCCATATTGAAAAAAATGACCTATATATTTAGAAAAAAAGGGTTGTCTTTTGTCAGGGGTAAAGCTAAAGGCTTTCACATGAGCATCGAGCTTTGTGTTTTGTTACAAAGCACTATTCCATTGGACAAAACTGTCCATACCTGAGTTAGGTAACAGTGTCTCTTTCCCGCACGTCAAAGAAGGAGTTCTCTGTTCTCTCATTTCCCATGTGAAGGTGGCGTTAACAACAAAATACTACAGAGCAGCTTAAAGGTCTTTTATGTGCTATTTGGATATAACCACAGCCAACCAAGCAGAAATTGTCAATGAGGATCAAGATGAGGATGTACTTACTGATGGGGAAGTGTTTACAGCAAGCTAAGCTGCGCTTCAGTACGACACATACAACACTATGGCTTTTTAGGGAACACAAGTAGGAGTATGCCTCTACTACACAAGTAAGACACCGTGCTCTAATGTGTAGTTGTATTACTTAGTAGAATACGTATGCAATTTGAGACGTTGCCCACATGATGTTGTTTTTTTTCCAAAATGGCAGATTCACAATTCTGTGATGATCCGTGTACAAACATGATGCAACACAGTATCTACACAAAGTGATATACCTTTCATCGTAGCACACTGATGATGCACAAGAAAAAGAAAATAGCTGAAAGGACCTTTGGGGTAAAATTGTCTGTACGGGACATTATATTATATTTATTATATTATGGAAGTGGCTTGATAAGAGAAAGAAAAAACTTTAAGGATTTACATTTTTATTTGTACTTCATTATATTTAGAAGTTGTTATTATTATAAGATTTAAATAATAGGAAAATGGTTGCAAAGTTTGTTGCAAACCTGCTGTCACATAGATTAACCCAATTCATTTGGCAGTGAGAGTAATGATAAATGTTGGATTAAAGGCCAACATTAATCAGGATGGCTTAAGCCTGCGACTGTGTTTTTATTAACAGCTCTTTATGTAGCGATCTGCAACATCTTAAACATGAGAAGATTACCTGATCCTGTGAATCCCAAGAGAATAATTCTGTCATCTTTTAATCCTGCAGCTCATTTGTAACAAGTTTTCTAAGCTAAACTTCTTAATGTAGTCCACATTCTCTTGAAACGTGAGCTCTAATTACTGAGAGGACTCTATGCCTTACCTTTTGTGTATATGTGCTCATATTGTATATTGCAAGTAATGAAGGCATATATTTATGGCTAATTTTCCTTAAGCAGGTGATGGATTATATTGGAGGATGCTTTGGTTTGTTGTTAGATTCATAAGCATCTCTTTTAAGCGTGAACGGTTCCTAGGCCTCAAAGGAGAGTTTACTTAGCCAAGCTGGATAGAGTGCTCTTTCACGGCTAATAAGACTTCAGCAGCTGACTTCAGCCATCGACTTTTTTTTTTCACATCCCCTGTTTAGTCACTGGAGGAGAGGCACTAACAAACAGCAGGGAGGACCGTTCTGCCTGCTCAGAGGGACCGGTGTGTTGTACAATCCCACATACGGAAATACATACGCAGCTTATTAAATAATTCAAAAGCTTGGATGCAGAAACATGATAAATGTCCAGGTGCCATCGGCTCCCTTTTTAACCACTAACTACACTGTAACATTAGGAACCAGGTAACGTTTGTGAAGAGTGATGAAAGGTTAAACACTTAAAAACTCAGTCATGGATTCTCACTGCTTATACAACCAGGCCTGTAGTTTTTTTTGTTCTGGCTTTTAAACATGCAAAATCTGCAGATCAGATAAAAAAATTTTCTCCATACTTCGTTTCATCCAAATCCCACACTTAAGCTGTTGGGTTCAAATGGAAAAATCGTTGTCCTTTCTCTGAGTTTTTTGAGGATTTTTTTGAAATGGGAATATCATATTTAGGAAGAAAAAAAGGCTTTAAAAACTGCTATGGCAATTTGGGTTCACTGTCCTGCTGGGACATGGGAAACACTTCTGGTTGTTTGGAGTGAATGGTTTTGCAGTTTGTATCCTGATATCTTTAGCTAGCAAATCAAAAGTCGCTTGCAGACATTTCAGCTCACTCACTGTCACTCTTCGCACTTTGTCCCCTCCCTCCTCAACAAAGGCTACATCTAAAGGCATGGACAGATTCCCTATTATCTGTACTCTAAAGAACAGGCTTAAGCTGATCGCTGACATTTTAATGAAACTGTGACACGACTAATTGCTGGAGAGAAGAGGGAGGGCTGCGGGCTCCGTTATGGCCTGTCACCAGTGTGGCAGCTCAGAATGGCCCTGCTGCTCCCTCTCACCAGCATAGCCATCAAGTGTCACGGCTTTTGTGTAGTTGTCTCGGATCCGTCTTGGACACACGATGCCAAACTGACTGTCATGGCTCGGTCCATCTCTGCATGCTTTCAAACGTCCAGTTGATGGCTAAATTGCAAATAAGGCTTGCGAGACCGGGGGTGCCGCGGTTAGTGTTGACTTTATGCGGCCACACTCTGTTAGGCAAGCAGAGATAGATCATTTCTGTTCTGTGTGTCAGACGCAGTAGCGAGAGCATAAACACAGCAGGAACAGAGCAAACTGATTGTGACATTACCGAGCAAGGCTAGTTCAGCATTTACATTCTTATGTGTCTTTGTGTATGTTTGTTGCCATCTGCCTGAGGTAGTCTGGCCTGTGTCTATATACTGTATAAACCTTTGTTTACTTTCTGCATATAATATTGCAGCTTTCTGCTAACAATGGAATGTCTGTGGATTAGTTGCAGATTCGTACTTTATGTAGACATCACCTAAAAAGCTATGAACATTCTAAATTGGCAAGCTAGGCAAATAGGAGATATGGGGAGATTACAGCAGACAGGGTGATGCTTTCTTTACAATCAAGTCTGACAGTAAGCAAAGATTTAATGGTTGTTCTTTCAAAACTTTGTACAGTTTTGTGGTGAAAGACTTCAGTCTCTTAGTGACAGTGCAGTGTTTTATAGAATACTATCACATTAAAAGTTCTCTTGACTGACTCATTTTCCAATCCTTTTCTTCCCTGACTAGATTTTTTCCCCCATCATATTTATGATTCAAATGTAGATCTTTTCGCCTTTTTGTTTTACTTCCACAAGGCTGGCGGTTGTCACGTGTGAGCTGCATTTGCTTGACAACAGTGTTTATGTATGAGCCGGCGACATAGAAGCAGATTCACAATGAAGCAGCTCAGGAGGAGACCTTTGTGAGTCGCGGCAAATAGGTGGAGGTCTTCGGAGGCAGGCAGACTCCTGCTGGCGGCTGGAGATGACCTTCTCACAGCCGTAGCGAGGCAGGAATATCACTCCACCAACAAAAGGTGAGAGCCGTGGCTCTCCTGGCTCGTGTCTCAACGGGAGCAGGTGGGGTGGCAGCACTGACCTTTTACAGACATTTGCCTGGATGCGTATACGTGCATGAAAGTGGGTTTTAATAGAACACTGTCAAACCACCTACTACACGTTTCTGAGATCGAGACCCCACGCAGTGCCGCTCTCTCCTTACATCTGATGTTTGGAACCGAGCCCCTGTGATGTGCTGATATATTCATGCTCGCGGGACTCATGCCTTTCTGGGGATTTAGGCTACACACAGTAGATAAAGCTCCATGGACCCGCTACCATCTTCTCGTCTTCTCTTTTCAATCCTGCCTGCTGTTCCTCTTTCATTCATTCTTTCATTCTCTCTCCCACACACAGGACACTTTCTTTCATTTTGCGTTTCTATCTTTCATTTAGCCCATGATTCCGCCGCTCTCTCTCAGCTCCACAGGAAGTGACAGAGAGTGAGTGCATGCTGCTGCCCGGTGAGATCAGCTTTCTCGTTGGGCAGCAGGGAGACACAGGAAGCCAGCCAAAGGAAATGGCATAGCAGAGAAACACTGGTGGAGATCACATCAGGCCATGAGCTCATGCAGTGGAAATCAAGACCTTGACACCATCACTTTCACAAAAAAGGGCGTCAACATTTCCTGTGCTCTCAGAACCTGCTCTTGTTCTCACTCCATATCAGAACAGCATTTTTAATTATTTGCAGAAGTAGGGCTGACTGTCTAAAGTGCACGCTACAGGATGTACAGGCTTATTTTGATGCAGATGTGCCCATTTTTTTAAGCATGTTTCCTTGTCTTGGTGATGAAACATTCTCTGATACAAACAAGAATTACAGCACTAACAAACAATGAGAGTCTGAGTTCCTTAAACCCAGTTTATCATCCGTCTGTTTATTTGAGGAGGTAAGGGCCAAATGTAAGCACAATAATATAGGCATATGTACGCATAATAATATATCATTAGGACTGGCAAAAATAAAAATGTGACATGATTCCATGATGGAGCACAGTATAAATAGCATGTTTTTTTTTGCACTGTACCTCCAGTTCTCGTTGCACAACAGACAATCCTCACTGATCATAGCTCTAATCCTCCTCCAACTAACCACAACAGCCAAGTCACAGACACATGCCAGACAGCTGTCATTTATTTTTGTGAGAAAGCAGGACCTGGGAATAAAGCATGCTTTTTGATCGATGCTCACTCCATGTTAAAGGTTATGTAGTCTGTGAGACTTGTGTGTGATCCCTCTTGTACGCATACCCCTACATCCATAAAACTGATCGCAGTTGATAAAAGTGTGTAGTGTGAGCGGATGAGCAGATCTGAGATTTAGAATGTCATGCAGCATGCACTCGGCTTAATGGGCAATACTGAGAGGATCTTCAGAGTGCCGGATAGCCCGTGCCTTCTTAGTGCTAATTCCTGACAGTGTTTCACTTCTGTTCCATAGGGAACTGTTGTATATACAGACAGCTTCAATTAGGTTTCTGAATAATGCAGCCAAAAATGTCTTTTATGCACCTTTCTGAATTCCTGTCTTTGTGACCTTAATCCCACGAAGCTGAGCTAAACCTCACAGTGGAAGGAACAGGGAGGTAGGGAGGCAGGAGGCTTGAGGGAAGAGCTCGCTGCACAGAGATTTAGTGACAATCTCCTAAAGCACTAAAACATGGCACCCAAGTTCCACTGAATCTTATTTCATATTGATTACAGTTGGTCGATGTGTTCTGTCAGTGAAATGGAGAGTTTATGATGATTAAACCCTGCTGCTGTTTAAAGGATGCGATGCTAAAAAAGTCCTAGTCTTGCTGCCTTTTTAAATTAGCTCAATATGGCATCCTTCCAGGCTTAGAAAAAAGATAAACAGCAAGTCAGCATGTCCTGAATGCAAAGAGTTTGAGTTCTGGCTTGAAGAGGCTGCTACTTTTCCAGTTTTCTTTGTGTTAATATTTGTAGCAGATCCCTAAACCTGCGGCGTACTGTCAACAGCCTGGTGCTTTAACTCATGTCCCTTTAGTGTGAGATTTTAATAATAAATGAACGCGCTGGAGTCAATTGCCGAGCTTCATTTATTGCCATATTGATTGCAGCATCCGGACTGAGAGAACTGGAGGCTTTTAGTTAAAGTCCCTTTAGGGGAGAAAAACCTGTAAGACTGTCTGGTGAACAACCTCAGTGGGAAATTAGAGTGAAAGTGAGTGGTGTGTGTGTGTGTGTGTGTATATGTGCGTGTATCGTTGTGCTTGAGAAGTTCGGTATGACATCATTCCGGATCTCTTG
Organism: Hassar affinis; assembly: GCA_025674545.1. Lineage (NCBI taxonomy): Eukaryota > Metazoa > Chordata > Actinopteri > Siluriformes > Doradidae > Hassar > Hassar affinis. The sequence goes on along the minus strand of JAOVYV010000045.1, from coordinate 12,594,645 downwards.
GGCTGGATTGCTCCATGTTTGTGAGTGAACAGGGTCACATGGCTCAGAGGTCCTTCACTTTCCCCATAGAGTCCCAGCTTTCGACTGTCTCCTGTTTTTCAATAAACCTTCTCCACTGGGTAGGAGGAAAGGCTTGAATCAGCACTCCTGCCAGTGTGTCCCAGCTGGAATGATACTCGTCTCCTGTACCTTCAGCTGCTGTATTATTTCAGTAAATGGCAACTTGTAGACAGCTGCATTAAAGCTGACCCGAGTCTGTAGGAGTTGGAATAGAGGACACTCCCTGCACGTAGCCTGCAAACTGTGGCCACTTTTTCACTATTTTTATTCGGGGTAAGATGCAATCATCCTTGAACCCAAAATAGTGAACTTCCTTTTATCGTCTGTAGGTGTATTGAGTGACACTGCTTATTAAAACTATAAACTGAAATAAAAAGGATGTACAGTACTGTGCGAAAGTTTTAGGCAGGTGTGAAAAAATGCTGTAAATTAAGAAGCGGAAAGCGGAAGTTGATAGTTTCTTTTCATCAGTTAACAAAAAGCAGTGAATAAACAGAAGAGAAATCTAAATCATATCAATATTTGGTGTGAGTACCCTTTGCCTTCAAAACAGCATCAGTTCTTCTAGGTACACTTATACACAGTTTTTGAAGGAAGTCAGCTGGTAGGTTGTTCCAAACATCTTGGAGAACTAACCACCAACCACTAACCACCATCACTTCAAGGACTTCTTGTTCTTCTTGACACTGAAGATAGTTCTTAATGACATTGGCTGTATGTTTGGGGTCGTTGTCCTGCTGCAGAATAAATATGGGGCCAATCATAAGCCTCCCTGGTGGTACTGCATGATGGATAAGTATCTGCCTGTATTTCTCAGCATTGAGTATACCATTAATCCTGACCAAATCTCCAACTCCATTTGCAGAAATGCAGCCCCAAACCTGCTAGGAACCTCCACCATGCTTCACTGTTGCCTGCAGACATTCATTATTGTACCGCTCTCCAGCCCTTTCGGCAAACAACTGCCTTCTGCTACAGCCAAATATTTCACATTTTGACTCATCAGTCCAGAGCACCGGCTGCCAATTTTCTGCACCCCAGTTCTTATGTTTTAGTGCATAGTTGAGCCTCTTTGCCTTGTTTCCATGTCAGAGGTATGGCTTTTTGGCTGAAATCTTCCATGAAGACCACTTCTGGCCAGACTTCACTGGACAGTAGATGGGTGTACCTGGATCCCACAGGTTTCTGCCAGCTAATGGTCTGCTGGACATCTTCTGATTTTGCAGGACAATACGCTTGATATCATCTGCTGCATTAAGTTTCCTTGGCCGACCACTGCGTCTACGATCCACCATGTTGCCCGTTTCTTTGTGCTTCTTCAAATCAGCTTGAACGAATCTTGAAACCCCAGTCTGCTTTGAAATCTTTGTCTGGGAGAGCCCTTGCTGATGCAGTATAACTTCCTTGTGTCTTGTTGCTCAGTCTTGCCATGGTGTAGCCCTGTGGCATGAAACTGTCTTCCACAGCCTCACCTTGGTAGCAGAGTTTGGCTGTTCCTCACCCAGGTTTAAGCTCCTACACAGTTGTTTATGTTTCAGTTAATGACTGTGTTTCAACCCACATGTGAAAGTGATGATCATTAGCACCTGTTTGGTATAATTGGTTGATCATACACCTGACTATAATTCTACAAAATCCCTGACTTTGTGCACATGTACTTATAAGAATTGATGCTGGTTTGAACGGTAGTAACACCAAATATTGACTGGATTTAGATTTTTCTCTTGTTCACTCACTTTACATTTTGTAAATTGATAAAAATTAACAATTATTATTTGTATGTTTGAAGGCATTCTTAGTTTACAGCATTCCCCCCCCCCCCACCTTCTTAAAACTTTCCACAGTATTGTACATAGGATCTTTAGTCAAACATCCTTGGCATTTTAAAGTGGCATGGTGATGCAGCAGGTATTCTTACTGCCTCACAACTTAAGACTCCCCAGTTTGATACTAGGCTTGGGTTACTGTCTGTGTGTTGTTTTGCGTGTTTGCATGTTCTCCAAGGGCCTTTTCCAAGTACTCCAGTTTCCTTGCACCACCTAAAGACATACCGGTAGGTGGTTGGTCTATTCTAAATTGTGCCTATGCTGCATTTGGCTAAAACTCATAACTCGGAATGTCCAACCTCCAGCTAGGAAAAACCAAAGAAAACACCCTGCTCAACCCTAAAAAGTTTCCTCAACCCTGTGTTCAACATCTGATGTCATGTCAGCATGGCTTCTCACATTGTCAGCAGAAAATAAACTATAAAGTAAATCCCTTCAATCAACTTAGACATATTAGTAGTTAAATTAAAGTAGAATTTGCTATTTTTAAAAAGTAAATGCACTGTAGGCTCATGAGCGCAAATGGTAGCTGGTTAATTTTCTTTGAGGCTTTGATGTTTTGTTCCCACTTTGAATCTTAAATGAGAATGACATAATTGCAAGGTCAGACTTCCCACTTCCAAGTCAAACGCAGCATTATATCGGGTGTGTTTCCGCCTCACACCCAGTGCTCGCGGAATAGGCTCCTCAAACCCAGCCAGGATGAAGTGATTGCATAAAATAAAGGAATGAATTATTTTTGGTGACTGGCAAAGCAATTTTTGGTCACAAATTGTCACTTTGAACAAGATAACTCATTTTCAAAACAGGTTTTCTGTTTTATTTTGATTGCATGCATGCATTTATCCAGAAACTGTCGCTTTGATGACTGCAGCATGACAACACCTCCACGTACTGATAGCAGAAACAGAAAAAAGCACAAATTTCACATATAGATACATTTTGCTAGGCTTGACATGGATACGCACCCTGCGGCTTGCTCTGTTGTACTTTGCATGGCCTATTGATCGGGGTGTTGTGCTCTCACATGGTAGAGAATTTCTCTGGTGCTGTGCTGTCGCTGTGTGAACGAGTCATTAATAACCAGAGCAGGCCAACGAAAACAGCAAGACATCGTCAGTTAAAATATTCTGCATCATTAATCACATAGAGACCACAGAATGTGCTAATTTTTGGATGTTTAGCACATACGCGTCTCCTATTACAAATTTAGACTAGGTCCTTTCTGCACATTTTAAGCAGTGGCTTGCACTTTGTCCTGTTTAAGGACCTTGGAATGCTCTTTAGAGACTTCTTTGTTGTTGTTAGCTGCACGAAACAGCAAGAGACAGTTGATGTGAAATGCATCTTTTAATAATTATTTGATATTCATGAGAAGTCTCTTCCTCATTGCCTGGCTATTGAATAAGGGCCCACTCACTGAAGGTCAGGATTAGGTGCCTTGGGATTTAGTCTGCTCGTCTGTGTATTATCTCGTATCAAGGACACCAGTTGCAGGAAACTGTTATTTAATCTGCATCTGCGAGTGCATTCTAGACTAAAGGATGTCATTAATATTCCTAAATGGACCGTTTTTCATTAGCTGGGAGATTAAGATAAAGCATGAAAAGCCAGGAGGTGTCTTTCTGTATCTCCATGAAGACAGTGAACTCAAGAAAGAGGCTGTAGGGTCACATGATCCGCTTTAAAGAAGAGAGTCGACATTACATTTTAATTTTCGTTCTTCTTCTCTAAGTACGATATGTCTTAATCCTGGGTTAGAGATGATTGCCAGGTGGTAGGTTTGCTAATCCTGCTGCAAGATTCTTTGGGATGAGGTCAGGAGCCTTGTCCTGGGGCACTCATTCTGCTTGATATGTGAAATGACTCATTGTTGTTGCCGCAGTCATTTTTTCCCCCTCTACCACCAGACAGGAACGTCACCGCTAAAAGAGTGTACTTCGGAATACAGACGGTAAAATATCACATGTAAAAAATATAGGGTGGTATGTTTACTGAGTTGAAAAACAAGGCCTGGGGCAATGCTTATAAGTGTGAAGCACTTTTCTTTTGCTCCTGCGTGCATGTGTGTGTATGTGTGTGTGAGAGAGAGAGAGAGTATCAGCTATCACATGCGGTGATGCACAGTTAGGTTTGTGTCACAAGGTCTCTGATGTGGACTCTCGGCTGCTGGCCTGATAGTGAGTGATAATAAGCAAGGTGGAAAGGTGCGGTAAGAGACCACACACAATACCTCCATAGCCCCGAGGCATATAAGGCCAGAGGAGGGAAACTGAAGAGAAGTAGACTGAGCGAATTAGAAATTTAGAATAGAAAATAGAGAGAGGAGTTAAGAGTAGAAGGGAGAAGGGGGAGAGGAATGAAGGATGAAAAAGGGCAAGGTTAGTTGTGGCTGCCAGGGGCTGCAGCAGGTTTTCTCCTGAGGTGGTGCATCTTCATGATTCTGACATATTGAGAGAGACAAGCAGCACTCAGGGGGTGCAAATACCTTGACTGGGCACACTCTGCCATTTAACAGACTTTTTTTTTATATATATTTCTACCATTCACCCTTTTTCACTCCTCCATACACTCTAGCAGTTTCCACAACTGGTGGCAGACTCAAATGTTTTACTTTGTGACACAGAAAACACATTTGATCTCAGTGAGCAGATAGGCTAGTGTGGGCTAGTATTTTAGAAAAAGCTCATTTCCTAGGATTTTCAGACACAACTGTGTCTAAAGTTTACGCATTTATGTGAAGATTTGTGGAAAAAAAACATTTAGCGAGTGCTAGGTCTGCAGGCAGGAACATAGTGTGTCAGTGATGAGAGAGGTCAGGGGAGGATGTCCAGGCTGGATAGAGCTTACAGGAAGGCTCAGGAACTCAAATAACCACTTTATAACTGTGGTGAACACAAAAGCATATTAGAACAGGCAACATATTGAACCTTGATGCAGATGAGCTACAACAGCAGAAAACCACATCAGGTTCTGCTTCTGTCAGCTATCAACAGGAATTTTGGCTACAGTGGGTACAGACTCATCAAAATTATGCAGTTTTTAAATAAAAAAAGCCAGACAATAATATATTTTTTGTTTTTTTTTACTTCTGTAGTCTACATTAAGATCTTTCCAGCATGACAACATGCTTATTTTAAAAGGTCATATTGAGATTCTCGCCAGCACACCATGCGTCTTTATTTTCTGTCCTGTGGTGTTAGGTTTCAATCTTTTCAATTATATGAGAAACTTTTTGTCCTGGCCAAACATTATGACAGTGTTGTTGAAGAATGTTTATGTTCTGCTTCAGTGTAGTGCTGATGGCCTGAGCAAGTGCAGAATCGAGCTGGCTGTTAGTGATCTTGGGCACAAATTCAGCTCTCCATGAGGATTCATACATGCTGGCCACAAGCAGCCAAACAATCAGCTAGTTTCCATGCTGAGCAGCCTGCCCCTAATTCCCTTTACTCCAGCACCAAGAAAATGTCAACTGGTCTCTCGAGACGTTCTCTCCTTCACCCGGCTCTTGTTTTCCGACCAGTGGGTGAATGCAGACACACTACTCCCCTCCCTGCGTCCTTTGCCTTTTGGTCGTGCCAGTGGGGCTGTGCTATTGGTTATAACACTGCAACCTGATGAAGCACAAGAAAATGAGAATGAGGGATGAAGATGCGGAAATGATGAAGGTGAAGACAGAGGCTGTTTTATTTGCATTTTATTTAAATAGCAATGAAGAGAGGCCAGAAGACGCTCGACATGGCAGCGTAATGAATCCAGACCCTCCCAGCTCACAAACGCCCTGCTGCATGCCACTCTGATGAATTATTCATATCAGCCCAGAGGCAATAAATCAGTCAGGCAAGAGCTAACAAAATTAGCTACCAATTAGAGTTTGTTTATGGTGATCATATTTCCCCCTTTATCCAATACTGAAAGAAAATGGGAAGAGTGTGACTGGAAAAGTGAACTCTTATGCCCTTGAAAGCAGAGATCTGACACAGAGAGGAGGTTTATCAGTGCATATGTGTTTTTGGGTCTACACATTTTTTTACTTTTTTGAGTCTTTTAATACGTGAATATGTGTTTGTGTTTTTTATAAAAGAAGACCGAGTTAGATGACCTGAATGTACATCAGAAGTGTTTTTAAGTACACCACAGTTTGATTATACACTATATTGCCAAAAGTATTCACTCATCCATCAAAATCATTGAATTCAGGTGTTCCAATCACTTCCATGACCACAGGTGTATAAAATCAAGCACCTAGGCATGCAGACTGCTT
>JAOVYV010000045.1:12564320-12588395 GCA_025674545.1 Hassar affinis | reverse complement strand
GGATTAAGAATGGGATGTCACTCAAGTTCATATGTGTGTGAAGGCAGATGAGCGAATACTTTTGGCAATATAGTGTATGGCTTACTTCCACTTGCTTAGATCAGTGGATCACCAAGTGAAGCAAGTCAGCAGAAAAGTTCATATTTATGACATTTATCACAGGTCTTATGCAAGAAGTTTCCATTCCTCTTTCCTAACATTTCTAAACATGTGAAACTTGTGGCTACAGATGGAAAAGCATTCATGAAAAGTGCAAGGGATGAGTATCAGCCGGGCAGGGCACTGAAGCTTGGAAATGTGCACACACACACACACACACACACACATCAAATACCCCATTATAGGGCGGCTTTCACAGAATGAAATGTTAACATAGAGGGAAAACTCTGGTCTTGTGTAGTTCGCATGTGTGTAGCAAGTGTTTGTCAGGGGAGGAACTAGCGGGGAGGAATTTTGGCTCTCTCCTGAACTTTGTTCGCAATCAATGTTCCGTTTATAGAAATCAATGTAGAAGGCGAGTGTGAGGGAGTGTGTGGGAGTGGGTTGGACTGAGACTGAGCGTGTGCACATTACTGTAACGTGAACCTCTGTTCCACACAGCAGTCAGCCAACTGCACTGGCTCCATGCAAACATGTCTGGGATACAAAGAACCAGATAGGAGGGCTAAGAAGAGATAATATAAAGTAAGAAGGAAGATAGTAAGCATGAGAAAAAAGTACTGGAAAACCAATACAAAGTCACACAGGGTAGGAATGTAGGCAGCCAAAGTGTCACTGTTCTCATACTGGGAAAGTACTGTATTATATAGTTTGGATAGTACCCCCTCTCGCTTGTTGCTTTGCTTCAACTTTTTTTTTTGCTTGATACAGTACACACTATTCTAAGTTATGCGTTTGTGTCAGTGTAGTGCAACTATACCAACTTCAACACAAATGTTACCATTGTTGGCCCTTAGCTCATGTCTGTGGTGGTGCTAAAAGGAATCTGCAGAAGCTTGTAGAGTATGTCACAACACGCACTGACAGACAAAAGAGGCCTTTCAGACTTCAAAACCAACTCCTCATGTCCCACCATTGTCGCTCATTGTCCAGCACACTCAGTTTCCGCCTTGGGCTGGAATTAATTCCGTTTTGTTAGTTCTGGCTTTTCCCAGCATGTCTGAGTTTGAGTACTTGCTGAATGATTGAGTCAATTTTTTGCAATTTAAGCGTAACTATAAAGTAATAATGTGTGTATAGATGCATTTATAAACATTGAAACGAATAATAAAAACATTATGGTCACCAGTCCACTTCCAGGCATGTTTTGGGGCAAAGGTGGAAGGAAACCAGGCAACCTAGAGGAATGCTGTTGACTTTTCTTGTAAGTGGGATCAAAATCGAAATTCAAAACCATGATATTTGCAACCTCTGTGCATTGAAGCTTCAAAATAAGGGAAACAACATGGAGGCCGTTTGTTAACAAGATAGCCTGCTAGCTGTAATGAGTGATTTATATTTGCCTCCTTGTTACGTTATGACATCTGGGTTGAGTAGGGACTTTTTGAGTAGGGATTCCTAGTCGAGGGGGCGTTTTCTTTGATTCTTCCTAATCAGAGGTCAGAAATTCTAAGCTTTACGCGAATGTGGCAACCCACGTGGTCAACCAAAAAAATTTTTTTTTCAGTCTGGATAAATTACAGCTCTAAATATAATATACAGGGTGAGTCAAAAGTCTCAGGACACCCTTTTATTTCAGAAACAAAAGGGAAAATGACATATCTGAATACCCCAGCAAGTAATGGGTGAGCGGGCCTATCTTTTAGGCTATGTCTGGAACTTGGCCGCCATCTTGAAAGCTGCCTTATTGGCTCAAGGGCAAGTTTTTCCAATGGGAAGGGGGTCATGTAGCATATCAAAGAAGACCAGAATTCCTTCTGAAATCGAATGCCACAAGCAAATTTCTGTGTTGACAACTTTAGAACCGCAAGAGATCTTGCAAATCAATTTGTGACAATTCTGGTCTTCTTTGGTATGCTACATGACCACCTTCCCATTGGAAAAACCTGCTCTTGATCCAGTATGGTGGCTTTCAAAATGGCGGCCATGTTCCGGACATGTTCCCTACACCCATTACTTGCTGGGGTATACAGGTGTGTCGTTTTCCCTTTCATTTCTCAAATAAATGAGTGAACTGAGACTTTTAACTCACTCTGTATACTAAGTAAGTATGTTCCATGACAAAATATTTTAATAATTTTGACAATATCAGAAAGCAAATGATAAAACACGATCGTGGAACCTAAGGAATAATGGTAATCACCTCAAATAATCTTGATGGGCTCAAATAAATGTGATTAGACCATCATATTATAATTGTGACAGGCCTCTCGGCTGCATGTGATCGTACCCCCCCCTCCCCTCAGTCTGTGAGCCTGCAGGTTGGCCACAGTGTGGTGTGTACTTGGAGGAATTCAGTGAAAGAGTATGTGGTGGTGCTGTGCTGCTGTCCCTCTCATGCTGTCACAGCGTATCCACTCCAGCTGTGCCGATTGTGCTGAGCTTTCCCTCAGGACTGAGACACCGTGAACGCATGTCACCAGCCAGAGACGTGTCACACTCAATCTGCTGTCATGAATGACACTTTCCAAACACTACCGCATGCCTCCCGCTAATTAGAGGAGACCTTTATTGCTGCTCAGTCCTGCTGAAATAATGCAATTATTTTCCCCTGGTGCTTGTGTTTATGGATATTAGTTTCTTGAGGTTTGGAGCACCCTGTCGGGTGTGCACGGCCTGCTACTGAGCAATGCCAGCATAAATATTTCACCACAATTACACAGCAAGCAGGTTGCATTCCCTATTTAATTTCTTAGATATTATATTGCTTAACTAGGAACAGGCATGGCGTATGACCAAATTACTGTTGAAAACAGTCAAGTAGATAAAACCTGCATTTATTCATTCAGGGTTCTTGTGTCTGCCCGTAAACATCTGATTTTTCTACCGGAGGTGTAATTTCCGTCCTTTCTTTGTGACCTATGAGTAATCTGGTGATGTCCACAGTGACCGAATGAGGTTCTGGGGAGGGGGTAAAAGCTCCTTCAACTCCTGGTGCCACATATGGCAAAACAAGTACACAAATCTTCTGACAAATCTATGCTCTCTCTTAAAGATCATTAGGATTTAGTAAAATTTAATCCCGTCTCAGTGACTCCTCCCGGGGACAGATTTAATCAAAAAAACATGCCTCTTACATATTCATCTTCTTTTTGCTTGTCGGATCATCTTAAGTGTTCTCCTTCTACAGCAGCCTCCTCATTTTCCTTTTCTCTGCTGTGTTCTTAAATCTGTCGGCTCATAAATCACAGCTCTGTGCCTTGTCCATTGCATTGTCATCCATTTATTACCTACATTTCAAGACACTTCATTTCTGCTTCCTCCTCCTCCTCAAACCCTTCTTCTGCGAGACACCATAAATGAATTTCTCGTAGTAAGAAACAGTTAATTGTTCTAGTTTTACTTTACTTTTAATTTTGCTAGCTTTGTGTTTATGCAGCGGTTATGTCTTTAGGAGCATTTCTTTTTTTTTTCTTTTTCTTTTAGCGTATATGGGGATTGGGGGAGGGTGAAAAATGAGGTGGCCTCTGTTGTCAAGCGTGGTGTTTTCTGCCTGACTGCACCAGGCTTTTTCCCTTTCCTTTCTTCACCGCTGCTGTCGCCTGTGGACAATCTACAGGAAGCAGGGAACGGGCCTGGGAGGAATGGGTTACATAGAGAGGAAAGAGGTACCCTCATGTCCTGAGTAACACTTTCCAAATAATCACCAGAAATGACCTCATAACATACGCAGCAAGCAAGAGCTACCAGTCAAGGACACAGAGCTGTACTGCTTGGCAGTAAGGGAGAGATCTGTGCAGAATGTGGAGTGTGAGTGTGATTTTTAGGTTGTGTGGGTGTGAGAAAGCTGGCCAGGAACCTCCTGAACTTTGGAACGCAGAAGGGAGGAAAGAGACGAGTGTGTCTGCTGAAATGTGTGTGGGAGTCTGTGAGCATTGGTACGAATCACTGTGTTACTCTCGCTCTCTCTCTCTCTCTCTCTCTCTTTCTCTCTCTCTCTCTCTCTCTCTCTCTCTTTCACTCGCTCTCTATCTCTGTCAGTAATAAAGATTCCCAAGCTGGCCAAAAGGGTGTAGTACTTCTGCACAGAATGATTCAACATGAACAAATGGGAACATCTGGAGAAACACATGCATAGTTTAAAGTTTTAGCTTGCTTTGAGACACATTTACACTGAAGTACCACAAAAACTGGTATACTTAGTTAATACTTGGTAGGTTCCCCACAGGATCTTGGAGGGAACATTGCACATTGATCTTGGGGGGAACATTGTCCTCACGCTTATGTTTGTTGAGGCCCCAGCATTGAATTCCCATGTTATGCGAGGCAGTGTTGTATGCCTATCGCATGAAACGATTCTTGTGCCAGCCAATGCTGGTCACATTCACCCAGAGTCTTTTCACAGCCACACTGCTGTCGTAAGTTTGAGGTTTTGCCTTGTATCTTGAAATCTTGTAGTCATGGTACAAATATTGAAATGCTCATACATGAAAATCCAAACTTTGCTTCTACCTCCAAAATGCTATGACCCATCTCACGAGCTCTAACTATTAAACCGTGTTGAAAATCACTAAATTGTGATAACTTGCCATTCTCACAGCGGAAACAGCTCTAGAAGCTTCCATAGATGTCTATCGCTTTATATGCACACTGGTGGACACAACCTCTGACATGCATAGGTGGCATTGCTGTGTATTTTGAATACTTCAGAGTACAGTAGCTTTCAGCAGTAGTAGTAGTTTTCTGCAGCGGTGCCAACATATATGGTTCAGTTTTAGCATTTATAATTTTGACTCCTTGCTACTACTTACTGCTAAGCTTTTCTGCTTTTTCAGCCAAAGCATTCAGCATTCAGACTAAACAAAAAATCCACCTGGCTGAATAGTCAGTTCACTAAAGGGGAAAGGATGTGCAGACATGAAAGACGCTCATTTGATTCTGGTAGTGATTACTTTCCCTTTGTGCTGACTTCATCTAGGTGAACTTTGACCTGAGAATTTATGAGCCAGTAGAAACCTGTGGTCTCTTTTGACCATCAAAAAATGGAGGAGCTGCTTATTATAAAGAAGTGGCCACATTGGACTAGCTGTTTTCATCCTGTTGCTAGGTGCACATTTGAAAGAATTTTTGTGCTACGGTGTTTTTTTTTGTTAGCACTGTTGGCACCTCTGCTTATCTGATCATGTCTGCAGCGTTGCTTTTAACGAACAGCTGAATGCAACTGTTCCTGGGAGTAAAGTGGGTAAAGCAAAGAAAACAAGAAAATATTAAGCTCCTTAAGCTATTTTCATTCAGCATTAAAATGACCTGCAGATGCTAAAAAATCATGATTGGTTCCCTTTTAAAGTTGCAAAAGGCACACTGAGCATGTTTTAGGTTTCAGCCAGATGAACAGTGGGCCTTTCATGATACAGCTCCACTGACTGGACGTTTGCACAGAATTTGCAATTCAGTCACGTGAAACTGGACTGGGAAAAAATCAGACCCAGAGCAATTGTTTCTGCTGATTTTCTACAAGGTAGCAGCTCAATAATCCAGTCAATAAAGTGGTGGGGAACTTGATTACTTTATGTGATTTACATTTAACTACAGCAGGACATTTTCTTCCTTCTCATTTATGTGTAATGTAAAACCCCCAGACAATTACCTCATTAGCGTACTACCTCAGGCCCAGGGAAACAATGTGGCGACTTTTCTTTTTTTTACTCAGCGAAACCTATTTGACACATAGCCTCGAATGTTTTCTGTCATTCACACAAAGGCGTGAGTTGTAACTTCTTAAGGAAGAGGGCATTTGAAAAGCCCCATTTAGACTCAGTGGGCGGAGACAGTCTCTACATGTCTGTAGCCTTGACAGTTTAATCACAATTGTAAACTGTGGCCAAAAGCTTAACCGGAAATTTATGAGCACAGTAGGGGGGGTTGAAGATTCATTCTCACACTGAAGTGAGTCCTCTCTGGAATGTTCAGGTCACTGGGGTGGAGGGGGGCATGAGCAGGTCATGAGGAAGGGAAGAGTTTCAGCAGTTAGAGCTTTGGATTCTCATTCATTCTTTTAACTTTTAACACCTACACAAGTGCTTGTGGGTAGTTTAGTAGGTCATTCCAGGACATAATACATGCCAAGGATCCCAGGAATGGCCCAGAGTATTAATATCACACGGCAAGACTAAATAAAACACCTTTTTTCTGTCAGCAGGTGGGTAACAGGGAGAAAACTGTTGTGAGGCAAACGGCCTGTGAATAGCTTCAGTCACAAACTGTTTAAAGAACAACTGGGAGCTTATTCCTGAACTATTCCACCCCCAAAACAAACACACTAATATTTGTCTTACTGTTCTTATGAGGACCTTTCATTAACACAGCCAGTTCAGTTTTTTTTAAAACTGCAAATGAAAAGAAATTCTGAGTGGACCAGCCAAAAACAAAAACAAAACTGTCAGAATTCCCACCCTTTTGGTCCCCACCAAGATATAATATACAGTTACCTAAATATTATAGATCAGATACACGCTGCATTCAACTAACTTTTATAACTTGTAATTTTCCAACCTCCGACTAGGAAAAACCTCATCTCCCACACTGCAGGGCGAGGAAGGAGGGGAGCTCTGTCACGGATTTAAGGAAGTCTTTCAGACAGAAGATCCCAGACACTGATATCGCAGTTTAAAAAGCCTCTGTGATGCTAGCAGTAAATAAGGTCGACACTGAAATCAGTGAGGATGGAAATGTTCATAATGAAGAACAAACATTAAGCATTAATTGTGATTAGCACTGGATGGACAATCAGATCAGTCATTCATCCAGTAAGATGGTATTAATAATAAAAAGATTATTAATTATTATTATTATTATTAATTATATTATTATTAATTATTATTAATAACTTTTATTTTTAAATATAAAGAATTGATGGATTGAACTGTAATGACAGTCATCTGGTGACCTGATTTTAACACCTGTCCCTTTGCTTGACCCTGTAATTTAAACCTTGTCTTGATCTTTGGCGCAAGTTTAGAGAAATAAAATTTTTTCCAGTGACTATCTGAGCAGTGAAACTAGAATTTACAGTGATGTACCAGAAAAATCTGCAATATGCAAAATCTATGTCAACTCCATTGGTTGCATCCAGCAGTGCGTATATAAAGCGATAGACATCTAGGGAAGCTTCTAGAGCTGTTTCCGTCATAAGAATGGCAAGTTATCACAATTTTGCAATTTTCAACACAGTTTAATAGTTGGAGTTCATGAGATGGGTCATAGCATTTCAGAAGTAGAAGCGTTTCAAGGGTGTACCGTGACTATAAGAATTCCTGCAAAACCTCGAACTTATGACAGCAGTGTGGCTATAAAAAGACTCTGGGTGATTGGCTGGCAAGAATCATTTCACGTGATAGGCGTGCTAGACTGCATCGAGTAACATTGGGATTCAATGCTGGGGCCTCAACAAACATCAACGTGAGGACTGTGCAACGTTTTTTCCAAGAGCCTGCAGGGGACCTACCAAGTATTAACAGGTACACCGTTTTTATGGTACTCGAGTGTATTTTCGTGAAACAATTTTCCCACCACAGACCACCCAAGGCAGTTTTACACTTCACGTAAAAAGGAATTAATGCAATTAATGAGAAACAACAAAATATCCTGACAGAGCTCTTGTGTACTAATCTGTTCTACTCATGCTAATAATGTAAGGAAGCTTAATATTTTAATTATGATGCAATGAAAGCTGACACTGAGCCCATTAAAATTATGTGTGCCATATTTAACTCATGATACAGTCAAGGCTTGATTCCAAAGGATTACCCAGAAGTCTAGTCATCCCTGAGATTGAGAGCTGGCATTTTTTTTTTAACACGTGAATAAATCAGGCCGCCTGGCAGTGTGACTGACACTAAACTTCACCAATGCAGCAATTTACAAGACAGCTCTCCAGCCATAATGATATTTCACAGAGAGCTGCTTTCTCTCCATAAATCCTCTGTTATAATCCCTAAGGATCGCCAAGATGGTGCCCGGAGCTTAAACTCTTGATTGAGCAGTGAGGGCAATGCGCAGGAATCTATTAAAATTCTCTGAGTAAAGGCAGATGGCTAGTAGGAGGGGTTCGATGAAGAATGGACTGTCAGTTCATCAAATGAAAATGGGTCAAGCGATGGCTCTCAGATGTGACCTTAAGCAGTTTTAGGATCTTAAGAACAAATCAGATTCAATTAATAACCTTGTTACTGCAAGACAGATGAATCGGAGATATTGTCCTTACGGTTGAATTAATGTAAACGACAAAAAAGAAGTTTTTGTGAGCATGTTTTCCATTTTTATTTCATAATGGCTGTCCTTGTAGTTAAATTTATCAGGACATTCGGATTGGACACATGCCATTTACTTCAGTACAGAGTGATCTTTTGTTTCTGGCAATTCAATGCTTGGTTTAAGGTTAGTATTAAAAAAGCGTATTCTTTCCTGTAGCAAACAAAATGATTGAATCGCATTTTGAATTGAATCACACTGCTGTGGTTCTAGCCTAGGGATTTAACCAACAATCATCTTAGATTTATTCCTTTTAAAGCAGCAGTACTTGTAGGATTTCTATACATTTGCAGCAGAAGCTTGCAGAGACTCGGCTCAGTTTGTAAGCAGATGTTAGGTTAAGGCCAGTATTGAGGATTGGTCAATACACAGAGCTCTATAATGGAAAAGTTGAGATTGGGTCCTTAAAAAAGGAAAGTCTAAAAGGGCCTATATGGGGCTGAACTCAAAAATCAACCCTTATTTATTACAGAAGGAACTGTTATCCATGTTTAGAGTGTCAGGAAATTGAGGTGAATGAAAATTTGGGGAATACCAAAAGATTGTTGTGAAGAGCAGTCTTATGGTTCAGATCTGTGATGACTCACATCACAGAAAAAAAGAAACCACATACTGATGCTGGTGTTAATTTGAAGGCAGCTGTAATGAAATTGTTAGAAACGCATCTGAATCTGAGTCTCAGCAGCGTTTTAGTAAAAGGGCAATTTAACACGACGTCTTCCTATTAACTCTGTTTCAAAGATTACAGGCAAAACTTATTAATGGTGTTCATTTTTGAATAGGAAAATCCTGCCTTGTAAACAGATTAGCTACATATTAAGCAAGTATTAAACAAGGCTCACTTTTATACTGCTTCCCTGAAATGGAAATTATAGAGCACTGTGGCATTTATCTCTGACATTTCAGAAGATGTACAGTCAGACTTGGAAGCCGTGTGTGTGTGTATGTGTGTGTATGTTTTATACAAATAATTGAAATAACTTGTTGTGGTCTTGTCAGTGTGGAGAACCTTGTGAAGTTTACTCAGCTTGGTTTGAAAATGAAAAAAAGCCCTTTAGTGCTGTTGTTTACCTTCTTGATTATGAGATCAAACAAAACACGCTGCTTATCTGAAAAGCTTTATTCCTCTGAGTAATTGTTGGCGCAGGATTGGACAAATTAGGCCTAGCGTAGCGAGGGGTAAATGAAGAGATGTGTAAACACAGCGGCAGCTCCACCTTCCCCCTCCTTCCTCCTTTTAACTTGGTATGCTCTGCCTATCTCTGTGACTTTGTGTGGGTTTTGCAACAATGGGAGGCCTCATTGCCTCCAGGTGGGAGGGATGAGATTTCAGTTTTACTCGCCAGGCAGAGGAGGGAGGGTCAGTGAGGTGCCATCCCAGTCCCCTCTTCCACATGGTACGCTGAGCCCTCTTCTTATTTGGAGCACCGTGGCCCCGGCGGCCCCACGACAGCCTACGGCTAATCGAATGGGAGCGGGCCGGGAATAAATCATCTCGGGAGCCTCCTGATATTGAGCCGTCACCACCGAGTGAATCAGCCCCGACAAAAATAACCATCCATCATGCTCCTGGCTGCCAGAGCCATGGGGAGGCCGGGCAGCAGGAAGTACAGCTGCGTTGGTGGGACGTTTGATTTGTTTGTGCCTGTTTGTTACACCGCGCAGAGGAAGATGCGCTATAGGACAAGCAGAGTGTAACAGACGGTATCTGGTACACAACTGTGTGTGTGCTGTGAGGTTTTTGTTCATCAAGGTTGCTGCTGTTTGAGCAGTCGAGTTTTTAATATTTGTTGACATGGCTTATATGCATCGTTGTGCATTGTTCAACATGTTACACTGAAAATAACAAAAGACATTCATGCTTAATTAATGCATTCATTTTGCAGCCGTTGCTCAAGGAGACAACATCGCACAGACAGAAACCCAAGCTCAGGATCGAAGCCTACGCTACCTGGAGCAGAAATATGCTCATTTTATATACTGCTCTTTAACAGAAGCTGGAAAGTAAGGCTCCGTACTACAGGAGGAATCGAAATGAATGGTGAACACACTAGATTTTGGAAAATTGAGTTTTATTCTGAACTATTTATGAGTCATGGCAGCTTCAGGGTCCCTGCTTCGATCTTGAACTCAGGTTATTGGTTTTCCTCTAGGTTGTTTGGTTTTCTCCCACATCCCAAAAACATCAGTAGGTGGACTGGTTGCACTGACTTAAACCCTTACTCTATATGAGTGTGTGAATGTGTGAGTGGTTCCCTTGCTTGGACCGACAGCCCATGTATTCCCACCTCATTCAAAGTGTTCCCAGCTTCAGATTCACTGCAACACTGACCGCGACACAGAACTTTCTGAAGAATAATGAATGAATGAGCCATTTATGAGTCCATCAGCCTTCCCCAAGTATGGAAACTGGTTGGCAGTCAGTGAACAGAAATAAAAGAACAAATTGCATTAAATAAATTAAAAATATTCTCCAGGATGAGTCGAGGTCAAGTAGCACTTTGCATGCTTTCCATTCCCTATTTGAGCACGTCCAGTTTCCGAGGGTCATAGTATCACAAAGCATATTCTGTAAAGGGGTTTGAAAAGTGAAGAATTAAGGGTTATTTTCTTATCTTTCTGACACTGCAGAGTGCTTCTTGCATACATGTGCGCTCTAAACCCAAGAACATTAATGACTAAGAACTATGAGGAACTCAAGGCTGGTGCACTGCACTCTCATTTCAGGAATATTAGTCCATTATAAGGTCACTGAACTGCCGTGTTCACTAGAGTAGGAGTCAGAGCAGATAGACTGCCCTTGTCAGGCTTTTTCTTAAAGCCCTTCTTGTATTAATGGAGGAAAATTGAGCTGTGGATTGAGTTGAGGATTTGCATTTTATTTTGCATCCAATATACATATACATAACCCATTTCTCTGGTGTTATGTCTCAGCCAGCTTTTTGTGTGAAAATGTGTGCTTCATTGTAAAAGGGAGTTGTAGCGTATAATAAGCTAGCCAGAGCCTTGTTTCTAATTTTTATTCCTGCTGTTTCATCCACATACTGCTTTTTGAGTCTTTGTCTCACTTTGATAAGTATTTTGATAAAACGCCTTAAGCAGCTCAGGGGGGAAATAAATCCATCTATTGTGCTTCTTGTAAAAGCGTAGCGGCTAAACTCTATTTTTTTAATAGTTTGTGGTAAAATATCTAGTTCATTTTCAGTCAGATAGAAACACATATGCTAAATTAATGTCAAATAGCATCACTATTCTTCACACAGTTTTTGGGTGTCATTTACACTATATGAGGCTCAAGGTCATATTTTAGGGGCACCTCAGTGCTGCTGTCACACACAAGCTCTGAGAATTTGGCTGTATCACAGAGCCTGGCATGATAGCGGTGTCCAGATGTGCTTCATAAGGAACAATGTAGCAGCACATACATATACATAGAAGCACATCATGCCAAATAGACTTTGTTGAAGCACATTAGGAAAGAGAATAGAGGTTGCATCTGATGCTACAGTTCTAGACATTAAGAGGTGAAGGAGCCTTTCTGAAAGTATCATAACTTATGTGGGTATCAAACTGTTAAACATAGACATAAGCATGAATTATGTCGCTATGAAATATGTTCGCCCTATCATCCGGAGATCGCTAGTTCGAATGATGCTAAAGCTGCCCATACCCGGGAGCTCAGAGAGCAAGACTGGCCGTGCTCTCAGGGTGGGAGGGGCAGCATACGCTCTTCCCCATGTCAATCATACCGACACTGTCCAATCATGGGCGTCTGTGAACTCATACAAGAGGTGGGCGGGAGCACTTTCCTCTGAGTGCGTTACACCACTCCCGAAAGTTGCATGAGCAGCAGTTCAAAAAGATGCGGCGACTTGCGTCACGTGTTTCAGAGGAAGCATGCGATGGCTTCGCCCTCCCTGACTGGCAGTTCGTTGTGTGACATGGGTGGAAGGAGACTGATGGGTGGGAATTGGAGACGACTAAATTAGGGAGAAAATCGGGGGGGAAAAAAAAAGCATGAAATATGGAAGGAATAAAACATGATGGGGGTGATGTCATAGTAAAATAATCAACAATATGGTGTCTCAGCACCGAGCGGTATTAGTGTTACAAGTATAAAGTTGATTCTTTTCTAATAGCAACATTCCTGAAGTGTTTTGTTTCTCTTGTACCACCAGAAGTTGCCAAAGATTGTAATAGATTATTAATTGATGAATATTAATTGGTTTATATTTATTATTAGGAACAAGGAACAAGGTTGCATTGATAGCTATCAGCACAAGTTTAATGCCAAACACAGTCATGGGTAAGTTTGTATTCCCAATTCACCTAATTTACATGTCTTTGGACTGTGGGAGGAAACTGGAGTACATGGAGTAAACCCACACAGACACACAGAGGACATTCAGGCTCCACACAGAAAGGACCCTGAGATCGAACCCAGGGCCGCCTCGCTGTGAGGCGACAGTGATACCCACCGAGCCACTGTGCCGCCCGAACCATTTATAGTTACATTTAATGTTGTGTGAATGCCCACGACACAATCTCCTGTTATCATTTATCTTAAAGCAGTTATAAAGAATCATTGCCTCACTAGCCTCTCTTTTTAGTCTTCTTGGAGTGAATAAGACAAACTGTGCAATTTGTCATGTTACAGAGAAATCACAAAGAGCGAAGTTCTGAAAACTCCTCCATAGCCGAAAACATACCAACTGGTACAACTGTGGCGCTGCCACTTAATGTGCCATTTCCATAAACCATCTCCTTTCACGATATCAGCATATGTGTTTCCCCCTTAAATAACTGCCTGTTTTTATTCCATTTATTATTAGGCTTAGATTATCTGCCATACAAATCCATGTGAATGGCTTGTTACTATAGAAGCAATAATGAGTGCATTAACATAAGATGTGGGTTTGAATGGCTTTGGATTTGTATAGCACTGACTATGTGTAGTTAGTGGCATTTAATGTGTAAAATACACAGATTTGAGGATCTGGTACATTAAAGCCTGTGAGAATGGCTCCCTGGTGTTCACAGCATCGCCTCAGCTGGAGAGCAGCTTTATGATATACTGCCTGAACATGCCTCCCATATTCACTATTCACTTAGAAACCTCCGTTCTCTGCATAATCTAATTAGTCTCTGTCCCAGGCCTGTCCCTGCCTGCTGCACAGCTGTGTCTGTGTGCAGCTCTGAGCGCTCATGCCTGGCCCCACGCTGGCACTCTGAGCCACCCCAATGAGGCCCAGATTCATCCTAATTGTACAGTGTCAGATTGTACAAATGGAGATGGATCTGGCATAATTATGAGGTGGAAGTGCTTCATGAGTGTCATGGAAGAGGGAGCATGGAAATGTGGCGAGCTCTGCATTAGTACCCTCTCTAATCCATCATCATTTAATGGTATGGCTGAAAAGACAGGTTCCCGTCTCTCACAGCTTCTTAGGTGTGTTCAGGAAGCCGCCTTGTTCACATGCTGAGCCTCACACGCATTTTCAGGCGATATCATATTTCAGCGTTCTTCAGATTGTCTAATAATCTGACTGTAGTAATAACCTGTGAGGTGACAACTCAAACTCGAGAGATTTATCTGGCTTCTTAAAAATGTTCTTTATTCCGGGTTTCCTGACAGTTTGAGTACCACATTATAGAGAAACTGTATAAAATCCTAATCCTGTCACCTTATAAAAGCCTGACTGATCCATTATATTTTAGGTTAACCCCTTAAACAATGTTGTTGTGTGCCAGTTTAATAACCAACCAACCTAACGGTTCTCTCCTTTACCCCAACTCCTTGTCTGCACCTGTTCTTATATCAACTGATTTAAAAAGAATCCACGTCTCCTGCAGTTGTACTGAACCTTCATGGCTTATGTAGCAGATCCTCTATTGTGGCCAATCACATGCATTTATACATTACTAACCTGAAGGCAGTTCATTAAAAAGGGAAGGAGTTTTCACAGACTTTTATAGATTTTTTTTTTCCACTTCTCCCCTCTGGGCTGATTAGTGAAGTGATAGCGTGGCTGTTATGGCACCCAGGGGAGAATAAGCAGAGAAAATGCATGCAATGCTGTGCTGTTCCTTTCATAAACTGAATCCTTTCTGCATGAATATGGGGCAACGTACGCGTAATATGATTTTAATATGAATATTTATGGATTTCTCAAAAGTCAGGGCCTAAAGAATTTTGTTCTGGAATTCCGTGCCCTTATTGATGAACACGTAATTGACTCGTGAATAGCCATGCTGTCTTGTCGATGATTCAATGATTAGTTTTTCCCACAGGTATTTTGCAGACATGAGCAATAACTAGCAAAGGCTGCTCATGGCGGCTGTTAGCTGTGTAATTGTGAGTGAACGGATCAGGATAATCTCTGGATATTGTGTTGAGATATTGTGCTTTCTCTTTGTCCCAACCCTGTAGATGCTATATTGCAAAAAATTAAATGTTACACAGAAACGTTTGTATGTCAGTAACAAAAGCAACACGTTACACAACAGACCACTTTTCCGAACAAAACATAATGAAGGCTGCTTTGTTTTGAATGGAAAAAAAGAAGTAAGTGGGACAGTCAAAGTCTCCAGAAGAGCTGTGGCACATTCTCCAAGATGCTCAGTAAAACGTCAAAGCTAATTATTCTACAGTACGATGCAGAAGTCTCAGGCACATGCAAAGACTCGCTGTAAAGCAAAGATGCCTTTGAAAATAATGAAGATCTTTCTACATAAAAGAAAACGCTATAAAGGGCAGTAAAGAGTAATAAACTAAAGGAAGTCCATATACGGTGTGCCTTTTTCTAAATAGTGTTCCCGGATACAACGTGTGCAGTTTTATAAGGAAAGTTTTACTGAGCATGTCGGAGAATCTGCCACAGCTCTTCTGGAGACTTTGACTGTCACACTTACTTCTTTTTTTTAATGCAAATCCAAGCAGCCTTCATTATGTTCTTTGTATGAAAAGTGCTCTGTTATGTAACGTGTTGCTTTTGTTACTGACATTGCAAACATTTTTGGGTAACATTTGGAAAAGTAATGTTTGGAAATATAAAATCTTTTTGTACTGACGCAATAATGCAGAAAAGTTGTACCTAAAAACAACAGGGTGCCTCAGACTTTTGCACAGCACTATATACATTTTTGATGGTCAGTATCCTTAATCTCTGTTGATTTGTCTGCACTTTGCACGCTCAAAGTGCTCTTGTTTTTCCACCACATTATTGTTCTCGATACATAAACGGGTCAGGGATATATTGGCAAGACATTTATCAGCCACGGTTTGGCAGTCGGAATAGCAAAGGATGTCAGTGCAGTCACCAGATTAGGTACAGAAAGGTTACGATCTTTAGCTAAGGCTATGTGATTATTACTGTGTGTACTGTGTTTAACAGAGTAACCGGTTTTAATACATCTATGTGTTGTTTATTGGTGGACCATGTAGAATATTGAATATGGAATATAATTGGGGAAATGATGAAAAGTAATCATAATTGTCATAATTGCTAGCTAGCATAATTCTTTGATGGTAATGAGTTCTTGATTATTGAACATCAGGATCGGCAAAATGCAGCTGAACAACGTTTCTGGAGGTACAGTGTTATTTTGTAGCTGTCTAGAGTTTCTAGACAAACGTATTTGCTGTAGAGTTTACTGTAGGGTACTGGAGGTTGATAACTTTGATTATTTTGGACTTGTTTCTAACTCAGGAACTGGTTTTTCTGACATATCACCATGCTGGCCTAGAATTATTGGAAAAAATATCAGTCTTGTTTGCTGTTCCTCTTGCTCTGGATCTTTATCCTCTGAATTTCTCTTTTCTGTTATAACGGTAATTCATTGAGAAGGATTTTTTTTAGTTATTAGCATGATCGAAATGAGAACAATTATTGAATCAAACTTAGCCTTCCTGAAGGCGACTTATCTTTGAGTAACCAGGTGCTCAGGCTAACTGGCAAACTGCACTAGAAGGTGGAGCTCTGTATAAAACATAAACAGACACACTTTTCAGCATATATATGCACTTTTGTAATGAAAAATGTTTTCTTACATTCAATAAGGCAAAATCAGATATTTGCAGTGTTAGTATACAGTCTTATAAACACACTCCTTCCTTTCTGATTTTTCATTCATTCATTCATTTTCTTGACCGCTTATCCCAGACCACCCCACCCGGGGATCGAACCCGGGACCTTCTTGCTGTGAGGCGACAGTGCCACCATGTCGCCCCCTTTCTGATTTTCCACATAATGCCTGATTTTCATTCTTACATATTCCATCTATTTAAGGATAATTTTAATGTTTATTTCTTCCTGACTAATATAAGTCCAATAAAATTGCTAACAGAGCCATCAGAAAAAAAAATACTACTATAAATGCTACTACCATGAAATCTATTCACTTTAATTTTAATAATATAAACTTTAATGCTACATATACTGTGCTACCATAGATATGATATTTGTACTTACAAATAATGCAGTATTCACAAGATCACCGTAAAGCTGATGATAGACTTGATAAGATTGGAAACATTATGGACAGCAAACAATTGAAATACACAAGGACCTTTAACACACAAGCAAATGATTGTTAAATTAAATGAGGTGTGTTAGTGTAGCATCACAAAAGTGTACATGACAGAATTGGTGTCCTGAGTACTGGGTTTGTGAAACACGTTGTGAATGCACGATTCACTTGAATAATCTGCAAATATTAGGAAATTTGCCTCAAAATATGCTCTATTCTGCCGACCCAGTTGGGCAATCGAGAAGCCATCAGCTTTCCAGTAATGTCTTGTAGCGATGCCAGGACACATCATCATGAGATGCTAATGTGAACTTGTTTGTCTCAGGGAGCGTTATAACTTTATTTGTTGAGTGAAAGCAGGTTGTGTGTGGCAGTTTATCGCTGAGGCTAAGGAGTCATAAATACATCAATACTAAGATTGAGAGATCTAATTTCCTTCTGGGCATTTGTGTGTTTTCTCATTTCCTGACTTGCACCGTTATCTCTCGTGCGCCCGTACACGGCTGGCATTTCATTTTACCGATACAGATTAACCGAAGCAGCATTGCCCGTGTCATGTGATTTATTTTTTTTCCCTCCGATCTAGGACTGGCGTCGTCATATCTGCAGAGTTCAGTCCAAGAGAACCGCAACTGACCCTGGATCTAAAACACTGCTCAGTATTCAGAAACAAAACCCCCTGTCCTCAAGGCTTGTGCGAAACTCCTCATACTTAGGTGTTGATAAGTAATCTGATGGTGCTTGGAGTAGGGAATAGGCCTGTCATCTCTACACAGTTTTACTTGAAGAGAGAAGAATTGCAGGCGCTGGGTCAAATTACCCAATATTACTTTTATGGCTTGTGTCCTTGTAGAAGACAAGATGCTCATAAGAGTGCATCCTAGAAATGCGCAACAAAAGCTTCCTCGTTGCATAGAAAGGGTATTGCAACGGATGCAATCGCTGAGCTGGTAGCAAGGAAGGTTATCAGCCTTCTCTATTGCATTAGCTATTACAGGAGGACATGTTAGTGGTGTCAGTGCAACAGGAAAGCAATACCATCACACTAGAAGACACAATAAATACACAGAATAACCCAAAGGCAGGTTGTCAGGCTGTGCTGTATTGACTTCGGCTCTCTGCCTCATAGCAATTTAGGCACAGCTTTGAGACATACAGGTTGCTTTCACATATGCAATGTTTAGTTTAGTCTGTTTGAATTGTCCTTGGTGTGGTTCATTTAGGAAGGTGAGCACAGCAGTTACGCTCAGATGAGGAACAAAACAACCGTTTTGAGACTGAGTGATGTGGTCTTAGATTTGGTCTTAGTCTTGGGTGGATGTGAAACAAAAAAAGATGTAAAAACTAGTTACTTCTATAATTGCCTAGTCTTATTTAGCTTTGTTTTCTCTGGGCTCGGTTCACGCTAAGTGCACACTTGGCAGCGCTTCGCTTATCTTTTTCCATCACCATGTTTCTCACCAACTAATAAAAGAATTTGATGATTATACATTTCCAGCCCTGCACACTCCCAAGTCAATGGTTTTTCTTTTCTTTAATACTGTGCAGTGTAAAAACAAACCAAACCTAAGTGTAAACAAACCAAAACGATCGTTTTTTTGCTCTGATTCAGACTGATATGTGTGAAAGCACCCTAAAATAAGAAAGGTGTAAAAGCTGTGGAAGGCTGTAGAAATGCGTACACAAAAAAACATGTTTTAAACTGAGTGCATTCTGTATCTTTATACTTGCAAGCCTGAAATTGCTTCACCCCAGTGGACTTCTGTGTACTCTAGTGGCAGGTGCAACAATAGAATCTCTTTTAAGTTGGTCTTGGAAATGTTTCTAAGAAATGTATTCGTAGGTGAGTAGGAGAAGTATTGATTGTGACCTGTAAAAAAAGACGGATGGATTTTTAAAAATGCACAGTGCATCAAGACTAAGAAGACGGCCCTGCTCGCTTCATATTGGAATCGTTTGAAATATTTGCAGCATGCATTTTGTACAGGCATGTTCGTGTTGGCTTTGTTTGGTAGGCCGTTTCTTTTTTCTTTCTTTGCAAGAAAATACAGATGACAGGGTAGAAAGTATCGATTGGTGAGATGGTGAAGGAAAGAAGGCCCATGGAGACTCTCATAGAGCCTTTCATGTGAAAGCCCAATGTCTCAGAGAGTGGAGCTCAATCTTTCTGCTAGATATCACTTAAAGCAGCTGTCTATAGCGTTTAGATTCCGTTCACGGCAAGATACTGGCCCTTAGAAAGCAAAACAACAGAGGCCCCTGATGTGAATATGTGGGTGTGCAGATGTGTAGGTCTGTTATTTGTTGTATAGCTAAGAATGTGTCTGTGATTTCATCCAACACCTGATGAGCACTTTATTGACATCCATGGACTAGTGAATTGAAAACCATCTGCTGACTGCATGGCTGAGGTGATGAGCTAGTTACCACTCTTACATCATCCCAGCCTTGTTGATTTTGGCAGCCAACTGCTATGTGTGACCGCCAAGAGGCACGGATCTATTAGTGTGCCACCAGGTCCTACAGAGCACATCACACAAACACAATAAAATGTGGCTGGGCAGCAAATCGCAATTACAAACCCTACAACTGGTTTTGACGGTACAAAGAAAAAAAGGGTTTTTAGTGAGCTGAACATAACAACGTCCTTATAAAGCAAATTAGCTTGTAAGGGATATATTCACAATTCTTTTCCAATGAGAGACGTTCTCTTTGATTTTGAAGAGATGCTAGATGGATGTAGACGCCGTGCAGTTTGAAACCCTCCTCGAGTCTGTCTTTATGGCTAACTAGAAATGGCCTGTGTGCTTCTGCACCCCTCGTGGAGATGTAATCATTTTTAACCTCAGGGGTTGATAGAAACGTCTGCATCATCCCAGACCAGATGCAGAGAGCCATCTTCAATACCGTCTGTGTCCTCTGATAACGCTGTGAGGGACTTTACTATGTAGCTCCAATTGTGTTTGATTATTTAAATTATACCATGCAAAACTGTACTCTTGGGGAAGGGACGTTGTTATATGTGTAGAGGTCAGTGTGTGGTGTGCCAGTCAAACTACAGAGTGTCCCCAGGGTATGAGTATGTCTCAACGCCAAAATGATGTTGGGAATCATAGAAAATAGGGATGGAATGCAATCTGTATCTGTAACAATCAGGCAGCCTAGTTTAAACCACTACAGCCCTGACCAGGCACTTACTAACGATTGAGCATTCAAGGTGGCATAGTGTTTGTTTATATGATTTGTTCGCATCCTGCAGGATTGCTATCCAGAAGCGCTTTCTGAAAAAAATCTGGTTACATTCCTAAAACAAAAGGATATTAGATTTGTATCCTTCTGCAGACTCGTCTCAGTTTTAGCCACTGAGGAACACGTAGTTCGTCTTAAGCTCTTCCCCTCAGTCATACAGTATTTGTAGATATTGGCTCAAGATTATCTTGGTTATCAGACAACGTTATCAGACTGCAAACACCCGAGCGAGGGTAAGATTACAAGAGAAAACAAGGTCGAGCAAGAGAGAAAGGTTGTGTGTGCATGATCTCTCTGTGTTAGTTTGCTGTGTCTACACACTCTTTTGCACTTGATGGATTTAATGGCATCATGTAAGTCAGAGCGTATTGATTTGATCAGAATGGAACGAGAGGCTGAAGGAAATAAAGAAACGCAACTGTCTTACTGCAGTGCTCATTTCAGACAGTCCACATCTCACACACATGCACTAGCCATCGAAGCCGAATAGAGAATCATGGTGTTTATCAGCTCTAATGAACCTGAAATGTGCATATAGAGAGAAAAGCTATTGTTCAGAGTTCACTTTGACAAGATAATTAGTTACTTTTATTTCAGGAATGTCTAATTATCCTGGCTGTTGTCTCTGCTAGCCACTGACCAGCTCCTTCTAGGTTTTATGGTCTTGTTCCTTTATCATCAAAGCTTACCTAAAACCTCTCACTAACATATTTATTTCTTACAGGCCTTGAACATACTTATTCATTAGCTTGGTGTCATTCCTGTGAAATTGTCATTATTTAACAGATGTTGTAAAGGCTGTGACACACCAAGCATTGTCAAACAAGCAGCATCAGACCAAGGCCAGCTAATGATCATCTTCTGTTCTGTTATCATTGCCTCACTGTGACTTCACATCAGAAAGCATGAATATGAACTGATCCTGAATAAAAGGAAAGTCTCCGTACCATGCGGTGGTAGGGGTCTATATTCATATTTACAAAAGAGAACTCAGAAGAAACAATATTGGTTAAAGACAAGATATGTTCTTAATTACGTAGTAGTATACACTGAAGTACTAGAAAAACTGGTATACTAGTTAATAGGTCCCCCACATGAAATTGGAGGGAGCGTTGCACAGTCCTCATGCTGGTGTTTCTTGAGGCCCCAAAATCCAAATCTCCAAAATGCTATGACTCATTTCACAAGCTCCAACTATTGGGAAATTGGAAAACCATGATAACATGCCATTCTCACAGTGGAAACAGCTCTAGAAGCTTCTATAGATGTCTGTCGCTTTATATACACACTGGTGGTCACAACCAATGATGTGCATATGTGGCGATGCTATGTATTTTGCATAGACTCCAGTATCAGTTTTTCTGGTACTTCAGTGTACTAGATAGTATGTTGAGTAGCTGATGCCACTTGTCTTTATAGACCCATGGTTCAATGGCACAGTATTCTGACAGACTGTTTAGTAAATTAGGATGTGGTTTATGATGTAGCCAAACAAACTAGGCTGGCTCATTTTCATGACTCTGTGAATCTCTATAAACAGCCTGCCTAGACTGCCGGCCATTGAGGAGAGGTTAAGAAATAATACGTAGACTAGCAAAAATAGGTGCACCGGATAATGTTAATGCCCAGTGTTCATAGGATATTCTTCATATCCACCATGACCCTGACCAGGTCAAAGAACATGTTTATTGCAGATGAATGAATGAACAAAAGTAAATGTAATACTGTGTTTGCCCTTGTAAGGTCATGGTTGCTTGCGTTTTTACTTTGGTTCGGCCTTTCCCTGCACTGATTCACTAGACTGGCATTCCGAGGCATATAGATAGTCAGAGATCTCTCTACACAATTGATTTTAGTGACCTACAGGTGAAGATGTGTAAGGATTTTAAAATAGAGCGTTTATACTTTAGTGGAGGGCTGTAACATACAAATGGGTGTTTTGGAGCCTTTATTCTTTGCATTTGAGCCAGTATTCATTGAATTTATATCCAATATTAATTGAATTATTAAGTTGCTTTAGGTTTTAGAATATGATAAAGATGATATGAGATGTGACCCTCTAAGCTAGACCTCTGAGAAGCTCCATGAAAACATTTGAACCAGTAACCACATAGCAGGGAACAAAACAGATTGTTTACCGCTCCACCAAAGCTTTTGGAACTCATTAATTTGAAAGGCAAAAATCCCAGAGGACCTTTTTTAAAAAGCAAAATAAGTTCTCATTTTGATTGGTGTTTTGATTGGTGGCCAGGGGCTTAAAAGCCACACGAGTCCTTTCAAGTGTGTACACAGTGAAATATCAACTATAATCCCACCGAAAGAATGTGATTTGCCAGGGAATGAAACTTGATATCTCTTAAGGAAAGTGGTTTATCTAATATGATTCTGCCGCTTTAACTTTGGTGGAGGAAATCCTCAAAACTGGCAACATAAACAAGTAGATATCAGAGTCTTGCTGTGATTGTGTTGTGGCAGTCGTGTAGGTGATGACAGCTTTCTTCCCCTACAAGTGCTCATATTACATGCATCTTGTAGTGATCACATACAAATTCTGACAAGGTGTCATAAGCCTATGGGAGTTGGAAACATATTTATTTACAAGGAATCATAACATTAGACTGAAGAAGGATGATGAATAACATCATGTGTACAGTGCTGCTGCTAACATATTCAGAGCAACGCTGAAAAAAGGGGTTTATTTTTGCATTTCGTAAAGATTCGACTATATGGAAGACTTTGCGCCTTCCAGGGAATAATGTTGATACTTCAAATCCTCTGTCCAATTCGCAGAAAGTCACGCTGAATTTGGAACAATATTTGAGGAGTTCTCTGAGGCGTTAAAGTAAAGCTGTTACGGCTTACTGTTGTGTCCCTCACGTGGTTATGAGATGAAAATAAGAATGAAGCGAATGCCAATCATAACTGGTTCATATTCCTCTACTGCATGTGATGCAAATGGAACTGCGTAATGCATACATTCAGATCCAACCCCACAATGAAAAGCAATTTTATGGGTCTGTTTGTAGCCTTGTGATTAAACGAGTTTTATAGGACCATGGGATTGCACCGCTGCTCATCTTTTCCTGCTTATTAATGAACTAGAGGACCGTCATTGTAGTCACATTCACATCTTGTGCATACCTAGAAGCTATTGTTAACATTGTGGCTGGGTCTTATTGCTCTTCATCTTAGTGCTGAGGTGCTCTGAGTGACAGAGATATTGAATTCAGGCCAGTAAGCAGTGATTATACTCTACCATGGGAACCTGCAGAGAGGGAATTAGATTAATTGCTGCTTATACAGCGTTAATACTCCACGGTGACAGGCCCCATGTTTGAACACAAGTTGACTTCTTTCTGCTGACAGAGATTGATGATGATTAGAAATGTTTGTTCTTTCCTTCATTTAATCAATGCTATGTATTTGCCATTTTTTTTTAGGAGACTGTAACTTCGAAAGGCCATATTCAGAGTGTGGCTACAGCCAAGGCAAAGATGATGACTTTGACTGGGAACAGGCCAACACGAAGCAGAGGCCATCCGCAGACCCCTGGATACCAGCAGGTCAGTCAACACTAGATATCACAGTTCACACTACGGTAGCTTTTAGTACTAGTTTATAGGGTTTATATGCATGAATTATTTTTCCAGACCTTAGAACTCACTGGGTTTGCTTCAAGAGTTCAGTATGTTTGGTTAAGTTACATCCTGGCGACACGGTGGCTCGGTGGGTAGCACCGTTGCCTCACAGCAAGAAGGTCCCGGGTTCGATCCCCGGATGCGGCGGTCTGGGTCCTTTCTGTGTGGGTCCTTTCGCGTGGGTTTCCTCCGGGTACTCCGGTTTCCTCCCACAGTCCAAAGACATGCACGTTAGGTTGATTGGTGTCTC
>JAOVYV010000045.1:12549776-12564220 GCA_025674545.1 Hassar affinis | reverse complement strand
GTCTCTAAAGTGGCCCTAGTGTGTGAGTGTGTGTGTGCCCTACGATGGATTGGCGCCCTGTCTAGGGTTGTTCCTGCTTTGCGCCCTATGCTGCCGGCTAGGTGCCGGCTCTCCTGTGACCCTGAAAAGGAATAAGCGGTCAAGAAAATGAATGAATGAATGAATGATGTTATGTCCTGGGAAATGGGTCTCTGGTCCACCTGAAATGATGGTCTGAGGTTCCCTTGAGGAAAGTCATACACTTAGGAAGCAAGGGGCCAAAACTTGTGATTGATTGGACTTGTCACATTACAATGGCAGTAAAAGAATGTTATGCTGTTTAGAGGAAATGAAATGGATCCAGGACAGCGTAAGAATGGAAACAAGGAATTATGTTGCATATACAGTGCATTTTCAACTGCAGAGCTTGACACAAACCATTGATCAGTGTCAAACAAGAGTTAAGAAAGCTTAATTAAATATCTTAAGTCAAACTCAAGAAAGAACCAGGAAAAGAGATGGTGATTCCTCTAAAATCAGAATTGATCCTGGATTCAGGATCCAGGATCAAAGTGTAAAAACAGCTATAGACACCTATGCATTCTTATGCGAGAGATACTGTGAAAGAGGAAAGTGTGGTAATTATCCAGTTTGTTGGGGTCTAGTGAGCTGAATAGGCTTACTGGTTTAATTGTCAAGACGTTTCATCACTCATTATTAATAAGTGTCTTTATCGGTGTTCACTCTTAAAATGTAAAATATATCATTCAAACTGCCACACCATGTATACAACATATACATGTGTACATACTGTTTGTTCATAAGAAAGTATAAGACAGAAAAAGATTTATGATTAAAAGACATCTTTTACATGTGAGTACCAGAAGACCAATATATGCTGTTTTCATTATCAGTATAGATTCAAGGCTAAGTAATGTCTAAGTGTAAGAAGGGTCTGGTTGAATGTTTCCTCACTGGTATGTATCTCGGTTCAGTGCGTCTTCATCACCTTTTGATTTGTTAGGTGTTTAATTCATTAGCACTGTGGAGCCTTGGCTGTTGTTACAGGGTAAATGTTGTGGTCATGACTGTCGTGACCTGTCTTAGTCGTTTAGATAGATAGAATCTCAAGCTCAAATGCAGATTCTAATGTGGTCAGAAATCATCTAGAGTGTGAAAGATTTCATCAGAATGACCATGAACTGTCTACTTTCACAGAAATAGCATTAGCCTGAAAAGGCAGACTTTTTTTCAATAGCCTATAGCAAACTTGCAGGCTTATATGATTTACACAACACTAGCAGCTTCAAATAATACTTGTTAAAAACATTTTCACTTCACTGACTATGCTGCTCTAAAGAGCTTGCGTTATGTTGCATGAGCATGCATATACAATGTGCATATAGAGGCACTACAGAGAGTCTGATCCTGAAGATCGTAAGATATATAAAAAAGAAATGCACAGTGGTTCATGTGTAGCTGAGCCAATGCGAATCGACAGATTATATAAATAATGTACTACATGCTTTTTAAAAATGGTTAAATAATTAAAAGCCTTATCTATGAATCAGTGTAAGGAAAAATCAAAATGAACTGTATATTGAGCTAAGATGCATTTACTCTGGGGAACTGTTAAATCAATATAATTAAATATTAATTTCCCATCATGACATTCAGTAGAATTTTATCTTCTAGTAATGATCTACTTTATTACATGAATTTACCCAATAGGTTAAACAGTTGAACAGTGTGAAGTTCTGCAATACAATACAATACAATGCCACAGAAGACTTTTACAGCATGTACGTGACTCATTTCTCAAGCATTAGGGCAAGAGTCGTCTCCTTAGCTCATGTCTGAGGTACATGACTGATCAAAGATCCACTTTGTCAAACCCTAATAAACATGGCCATTAGACCCCTCAGAATTGCTCCAGCTCTTAAATCTGATGCCTAACCACGCGCGAGCACCACCTTCATTGACTCCTCCAAAGCAATTGAATCAGCAGAATTAATTGCAAGGACTTGGCTAATTTCATCTCACCTCTGTCAGCACGTACCACTGACTCTCAGAGAAATTACCTGACAACAGAGAACAGGCAAGAGAAGACCAAAAAAAAAAGGGAAGTGTTTACCTTTCTGCCATAATTGATTTATGTTTCCCTGCCAGGAGGCAGCAGAAGGTTAAAACCCAGCCTGGTGGTAGAGCAGTGACCTACATGTTAGAAGCTGCTCCGTGCATTTTATATCACTGATTTCGCATTCTGCACCCAAAAGAGTTGCTGCATTTGAATGTAATATTGTTGTTGCCAGGAAAGTGATTCTTTTGGCAAAACAATGAGGACAGTTATACATGCTGCCACCCTGCTGTCTCCCCTCACTGCTTTTCCTCTTAGTCTGTATGTCCAGTGTGATTTGTGCTTAAAGAGGCTCAAGTCCAGCAAAGAATGGATACACTTTCTTCATTCCAGAGATTCAGTGACCATGACAGTTCTCCCACCACCTTCCACCCACACTCGCCATGAAATGCCGTAGCAAAGTAATGAAAGTAGTTTTTGGTGGTAATCAATATCTGAAGCTCATATAAGCATGGCAAGTCAGTGTGAAATAGTTCATTCCCCCAATATCTATGACAGGCCTTGTCTGTTTGATTCTGTTGCACTTCTTGGGAGGTCAGGACTCGTATCTGATATATTGGTCTTTTTCATTTGTTGTCTATTACTCATGGCTATAAGAACTGAGTCCAGTGATGGCACCATTATCTCCTTACTATTACAATCCCAACTTTGCATGCTTTCCACAAGAAAAGATAGCAGCTGGCATGGTTCTCTTTCTAGTCACCATTAAAGTAATGTCCTCTAAGGGAAGTCAGAACATTTTAGGTTTCTTTTATTTCTCATTAGCTTCTTGATGATAGCATGCCCCCTGGCCACATAATAAATCAAATGACCCTGCTTGGGAATGTGGGACAGGGACTGTGAGGGAGAAACAGGACAAGGTGGTCAGTACTCAGAAAAGTGGCCTGGTTTTTCTATGGCCTCTTACCTTCTCTTAAAAGGGTGACCGTCTAAAGCTACATCTGACTTCAACATGGCACATTGGAGAGTTGTAGTTTTAGACCTCGCACTTAAGAGATTTTGCATCTACTGACCAAAGGTTAGAGCCTGCATGGTCAAGTGAGAGCTCAGTGGTAACGAATCTGTGCTAGTGCCCGGAAGGTTATGAGTGACTAGTGAGCTGCAGCTTTCCCAAGATCCTGTCAGCTGCTCAGAAGTGTGCTTGGATTCTGTCCCAAATCACTAGTCTGTTGCTTTACATAAAAGCATCTGCCAAATAATGCCTCGGATGGGGGGGGGTCATCCCTCTAGGCATATCAGGGGTTCTTATTGGGCTGTTCTGTGTGTGGTGTCAGGTTCAGGTTAACATGCCAAGTGTGAGAATTCTCATGCTGCTCTTGTAACAGGTGAACACCACCACCTCCACAAAAACAGTTTCACTCTTTCTTCCCTATGACACTCTCTACATCTCCGCATCAAGCATTAAGGTTTGGATTGGTATAAATCCTCATGACCTTTTCTTTATATTAAACAGAGTAAGCTGGTTTGAATCATCTGTTTGTATTAGGTCTGTAAGATCATGGGTCCTAGAGAGAGTTGAGATTTAACATTTTTGTCATTGAGGGAACCGTTATGTATGTGTAGTTGGCATCCTGTCCAGGGTGTTCTCCTGCATTTACAGATAGATAACAGATAACATTTCCACTGAAATTAGTCTTTTCCCACAGAGGAATTGTAATGCTCAAGACAGAATTTTATTACAACATCATTTTGTACAGCATGTTATTCAAGCATGCATTTAGAAAATAAGCTGTTTATGACAGCTGAAATGCATGTGAGCTGACTATCATGATACTCAGGTAGCCTGTGCAGGGGATATAGGCTTAATGCAGAAACAGTGAGGGAGATAATATGAGGGAAAAAAAATAACAGAATGAAATGCTAGTGATTTTCCCATAACCATTTTGCTCAGCCAGTATAGATGAGGTGCAGGGAAATTTGTTCCAGAGTACAGTAATCATCTCAAAGACATACAGTAATAGGTGCATTTTCAACCTTTACCTGTCACTTTTCTACTTAGCACAGGAAGTAACTGAATTGAATAGCCTAGCATAGCAAATCCTGCAGGTCTTATTGTGCTGCCATTAAATTCCTTGTGGTTCATAGTTCTCAGAAGTCACAGAAGCATTGGTTTTTGGGTGAAACATACACACTAGGATACTTGAGATGGTCCACCTTAAGGCTTTATTCTGGCTATCTTATATAGCACATGCTGTAATGATGTTTATTAGCAGATTATGTGTAAATGTGATACTACCACACACTGAACTAAATCAGTGTAGATCCTACTAGTGACATCTGATAAGCCTCTTACAACTGTGTGCACAGGGCCTGCCACTATCGCATTACACTATATATTATAGTAACACATCTGCTAGCTAAATGTAAAAGGCACTATCGCAAATGTCCATTCTTGTGGTTCTGCAACAGGCCAAGCCTGAGCCAGAGCTGATGAGTTCTTATGATCTGTCATCTTTGTGCTTGATTGGATTTTTTTTAGGCAAACCAGTCCCTTTTTCCACCAGTTCCAGTTCATTTGAAAAGGAGCATATTTCTGTAGTTAAATAATATGTATTTAATACATTTCCCTGAGGTAAAAGAGAGGAAATATCTTTTCTGTGAAGACACCACATTATTGGGTATCATCAGTGGGTGGACTGTCAAAAAAAAAAGCTGAAATGAATGTTGAAAATATATGCACCATGCTTTTTAGAATATTCTTTGAAACATTTTTTGGTTATAGTCCCACTTTGGGTTACATTATCAGGAAAAGCGTGAACTTCCTTGTTTCTGTTTTCCTAATGATGGTTTTCTGTGTAATCTCAATTGAAAGGGATTATTAATACATGATTACCATGATTAAGAAGTGTTTTCTTTTCACATCTTATCACATCATTAATACACATTATCAAACACTTGCCTATACAAGGTAATCAATTTTTCAGGTTGCCATTAATTCTTGTAATGATTCTTATAACTCATGGTGAAGTACAGCAGCATGACCAAATGGATGTCTTTTACCTGACCAGAAGACATGGTGCTTATGCAATAAGCAAGGCTAATTGTCTGAGGGTGGTGTAAAGTAGAAGTGGTTGGCTCAGAGTCTGCACTTATTAATGTTTTAAATCTGCCATGTTATCAGGGCAAGCACAGCTGCTCATAAGTAAATAAAGTGAACATTGCAGTTCAGTCTGACACAGTGGTCCTTTTATGTGTACACACAATAAGGGCAGCACAACACTGCGCTCTGGCACATCATTTGAGAGCACCGCCCAGCGCTGGCCAATATAAGCACCCAGCAACAAAATAGGCAGTGGATATGAATGATGTTGGATGCCAGATATGAAAATAGATTTACTCATATGCAGATTTATATATAAATGCCCACCATTTGCTGTTGCCTATTTCTGTGTCATGTTTGCCATGTAGTCTGCACATAAATTCATGCTCTATTCTTATTGGACTGCTTCCCTGGAAGAGCTCTAGGAAGACAGGATTGATAAACAGGTCCATTGAAAACAGTGTACTTGGCATCCTTAACAATACAGAAGCAAAAATTGCTGACAGCTAATGTTTTTGGCTACAGTCTTGCTTATAGGACTTAATTAAAGTGACCAGTGCCAGATACAGAATCATGTATTTCACTCAGCACTGAAGAACAGATCCATCCACACATCCTTCAGATTCACACATTAACACCCAGACCATTTTCAGTCCAATAAATAGGATCTCAAAACTTAAAAGGACAGAGATGTCATCAGGAAGTCAGGAAGTCATCCAGATGCCTTTTGTCACTCACATAGTGCCAGTCCTGGGAACCATTTCTCCCCATACACACTGGAAAGATAATAGCTACAGAGAGTTTAACTCAATTTATGAGAAAATATTTGACCCTCCAAAATCAGTCCTTTTAATGTGTAACCTCAGAGATTATTCATACAGAGCGAAAACATACAAGATGATACACTGATCAGCCGTAACATTAAAACCACCTCTTTGCAGCTACACTCTTTGTCCATTGTATCAGCTGTACTGATCATACAGGTCCACTTTGTAAATTTACAGATAGAGACTGTAGTCCATCTGTTTTTCTGCAGACTTTGTTAGCCCCCTTTTATGCTGTTCTTCATTTGTCAGGACCCCCATATAACAGGTATTATTTGGGTGGTGGATTGTGCTGCTGAAGGTTTTAAACCCGTCAGTGTCACTGCTGGACTGAGAACTGTCCACCAACCATAAACTTCCAGCCAACAGTGTCCTATGAGTGACATCCTGTGAGCACTGATGAAGGACTAGAGGCTGATTAACACAAACTGTGCAGCAACAGATGAGTTACTCTCTCTGACTTTACATCTACAAGGTGGAGCATCTAGGTAGGTTTGTCTAATAGAAGGAACAGTGAGTGGACACAGTGTTCAAAAACTTCAGCAGCACTGCAGTGTCTGATCCAATCATACCAGTACAACACACACTAACACCATCATCAAAATCAGGGTCACTGCAGTCCTCACATTTATCCACCACCCAATTAATACCTGCTTTGTGGTGGTCCTGATCATTGAAGAACAGCATAAAAGGGGGCTAACAAAGTCTGCAGAAAAACAGATGGACTACAGTGTCTATCTGTAAAACTACAAAGTGCACCTGTATGGTCAGTGGAGCTGATAAAATTGACAAAGAGTGTAGATACAAGGAGGTGGTTTAAATGTTATGGCTGATCGGTGTAGATTACACACAAGGTGAGAGATTATTGCTTTAGCTATTTAGTGGATAGTTGTATAGCCACTTAAATGAAGCATAATTTTAAACCTAGCACTAACTCTATATCACTAACTCTAGCCAGGGTCTAGACAGGCAATGTCAAACTAGTATAATCTATAATCACTGTCAAAATACAAGAAGGAAAAGAGTCAAAATCCATAGTGAATGTGTAAACAAGAAAACAAGGTTTGACGACAATACAATATGAGTACAAATAGCACAGTAAAACTTTGTAACAATACTACAAACAACAGAGTATATGTAGGCAAACTAATCAAGGACTGACACAGAAACAGGTGAATACAATCAGGTAACAAGCAAATGAAAGGACAGGAGGGGTGGGGACAAAGCTAAAATCAGAAAAGAGACAAAAGCACAGTGCAAACCCAAATCAAAACACATGAAACGGGAAACCAGTGCTTTTTTGACCAATAATATTCATCATGTCTTTTCAATGGTGTTCAAAATTGCTGTTTGTTGTTGTAGCAGAGTAAAGACACCAGTACCAAGCCATTAAGATCACTGGTTCATAGTTCTCAATAGTATTTTGGTGATGGAACCAATTTTGCTGGTTGATTACTGTCTCTTTTGCAATAGTTATTGTAGGAAAAAGACTGTCAGTTGTCACTCTTAGCCTCTTTAGTACTTCAGTTTTTCAACAGTCAAAAGCATGCATTGCTTCTGTGACCTCTGTCCAGCTTCTTCCACAGAGGTCATCAGATTAGCTGCTGTATTTCTCCTGGCTTCTCTTCTATGACCTCTAACTGTTCATCCATTCCTCTGGGAAGCCTTCCAGCCACCTCCTGACTCACCCCAAACAGCCGGGTGGGGCACCTAATTGCTCATGCAATATTTGTTTGAGATGGTAACTTGGCCTAGGAAGGTTTCATAGTCTAAATTATGCAAATGAGCCAAAATGGAGGGTGGGGGGAGTGGAAGTGTGTGTGGGTTATGTGTCAGGAAAGAGAGTGTGGTGTAAAAGACAAGGCATATTCTTCCCAGGGGAGATGAGATGACACCAAAGCCCATCAGGAACTAAGGGAGTAATTGGGAGCAGCAAGTGAATAAAGATGACTTTATTACATTATGACATGTCACAGTGCAGCACACACAGCATTCAAAGAAGCTCACGTACACATCTGCGCAAAAAGAAAAAGCAACACACTGCTGTTTATGGCCTCCTGTGATTAAAGGACTTGCTTTCATAAGCCAGATAACTGACATCTGCCAGGCTAATGCTGCCATTGATGCTTTTTATTACATTAGTGGGAACTGAGGAGGGGAGAGTTGTTCTGTCTGATCTGCTGTACAGGAACTCATCCTGAATACAGAAGTACACCGTGAAGTGTATTACACTGATGTTGTACAAGCACTGATGTTGGGTTAGTTGTCCCATATAATAGTCATTATGATATGAGAAGAAGGACAACAACTATGTGCTACAAAACTGTAGTTTGCCCAGGCACAGAGCATATCAATTAGGTATTTTATAAGTGAAAATTGGGATTTGAGAGGTCAGGGAATTCTTCTTCATGGATACCAAGAATGTTGTAGCTGTATGTTAAGAACTGCGATTCCTCTCATCTTTCAAAATCAAATTAATTAAAAAAAACTGACTTTACATTTCTAGTATTTGTTGTTTATTTGTTTGGGTATTAAAATCCCGTCTATCTGTTCATTATCTTAACCGCTTATTCCTGTTCAGGAACAACCCTAGACAGGGCGCCAATCCATCATAGAATGCACACACACACACACACACTCATGCACACACTCACACACTTTAGACACAAATTAACCTAACATGCATGTCTTTGGAATGTGGGAGGAAACCGGAGTACCCGGAATAAACCCATGCGGACACAGGAAGGACATGCACATTCCACACAGAAAGGACCCAGACCGTACCACCCGGGGATCAAACCCGGGGCCTTCTTGCTGTGAGGCGACAGCACTACCCACAGAGCCACCCGGGTATTAAAATAATATTTCAAATGCTGTTTTTTTTCCTGGCACAGTTAGTTCTTACAGTAAAGCCTTAGGCTAGCAAAGAAATGCTGGCATAGCAGTCAGTTAATAGATGTTTTTTTTTTTTTTTTTGCTAAATTGCCTGTTGGATATATTGTAATATCAAAAGTCTATTCACATGATCTACTGTATGCCTGTATGTTTAATTTATCTAGCAAGCTTGATTGACTATGCAAGGAAGGAAGGAAGGCTAGTCATTATATATATATATCCAACAGAAAGGTATTTGTGAACTGCATAGTAATAGTTTGATGTGATCTTAGTGAATTACTATGAAACAGCAGAAATGTACTTTCACAATCATTATGAAATGGTACAAGGGAACAGTTTGAGGGAGTTAGTGCTGTTAGTGTGTAGCTTGTAGCTGTCTAAAGGTCAGCTCATTTTATCATATGAAATGGATTTCATCTCCACTTGCTGTTCAAATACACCAACAGTGGCAGAGCTCTACTTGTGTGCTTGCCCCTTGCATACATACAGTATGCGGATCTGTGTGAATGCATCATGTTTTAGATAATTTAACTGCTAACATTACATGTAATTGCAATAGTTACAGCTTGAACCATTGGCCCACTGTCTCTTGAACAACTGCTAATGCACATCAAATGCAAACGGAAACAGAGACACAAACAAAATTGCTTTTAAAACCCTCAAATAATGCTGTGATGTTTCAGTATTTATGTACTGAAGCTGTAGAAAAGAGAAAGTGCCTTTGTTGTTCACACGTGCCCTTTTTTGTTCCTAGCACAGGTTCCCTCTTTTGTGGAAAGTAAGGGGATTTGGTTAAGAAAGATCAGATTAAAAATGCTTGTTGCAGAACTGAATGGGTATTTCACTAAGATTGGGTGCACACGCACCACTGCTTGATCTCATGTTTTACACCTGGGTTTGAACAAGCTCCACTGGTTCCACTGGGGTTCAGCAATCCAGAGCATGTATCAGAGCACAAAACCTTGTTATAGAAATAATGAAACCTGTGTCAGACTCACAGGCGTATTTATTTCAGCTCTGTACTGCACGATCGAACGTTTTGGATGCTATTTATTCCAATTCGTTTTTTATAGATTGCTAATGCTGTTTAAACCAAAGTGGCTTGACTTTCATGTTGAATTTATTAAAAGGACTTTGCCTTTGACCAGATGAGTATAACTTTTCCTCCATGATATCATCTTATTGGAATCATTCTGAGACATCGATCATAGGCATGCTGGACCTGAGAACGGTTTCATTCCCTCTTATGCGCAACATTAAAAACCTATTTGCTGGTCTGTTGGGTGCTAGGAAGTTGGGGTTAATTTTCCATTTCAAAAGCCCGTTATCATGACTGTGCAACCCCTGTATCATGGCGGTGGCTTTGAAAGCTGCATGTCTGTCACGAGGGAGCGGATTAATTCACCCTGATGCCACAGGCCCAGCCTTTTGATTTCCATAGTCACCAATCAACAAGCACATGGCAGTAATTAAACCCAGTCCCACTAATTCCATGCAAACAAACACTGATAACGCGACGAGCACCCTGTAGGGTCCCTAGCAACCCGGCCGAGCCTGTCTGCTTATGCTGTAGGAGGTTACCATTGCGCTGTTTCCCCCGTGCTTATAACTAACTGAGCATGTCTTCTATCGCTTTATAATGCTCCGTGAAAGTCACCCTGCTCACCCGAGGAGCTCATCATCAAAAGGACCGGCACTGAGACCAGAATAGGGGGTTAGTGGCCTAATGGAATGGCTAATAGTGCAGGAACAACTGTGCCATAGAGCAACCGCTAACATCAGCAGCTGGGGCAAGATTGGCCCTTGACAGAAACCTTTTCCCTTCAGCAGCCAGCATGTAATTTGGGTTCAGGGAGGGAGGATGCATGTTTTGATTAGATCTGGGACTTGGGGTGAACCATGTCAGGAGGAAAAGAGAGGACAGTGTGGTTATGACGGGAAAAGTACAGAAACTTATAAACAAGAAGCACGACTCAGGTCACAGTATTCGGTAGACACAACTGAAATGAAAATGAGCATTAGGAAAGGGTGGGCAAATCAGTCAGCTTTTAATGTATTAGTTTTTTATTTGTAGTTAAAGACAGAGGACTAGAGAGAGCATAAACTCAGACAAAAGTCAGTGGTGGTATGATAAACCACTTGCTGCTTTAAACATATCTGGCAAAGCACAATATGGCTAATGTATTTTACTAGGTGGATTAATAATCATGCACAGGTGTGACAGTTACTGTGACTTTTCAGAATCAGGAAGACAAGCGTATGTTGACATGCTGATGGAAACCTGACCAAAATTAAGTGGAGGGCAAGGTTAATACAACATAATCTAGTTACCCCATGGGTAAAAGTGTAGAGAGAAATAAATACACAAGCCAGACTCAAAATAATATTTTCACTTGCCATACATTGCAGTACAATACTATCATCTGCTTCTCCAGGAAAGCATAATACTTGCTCATTTCACATAGTCTGTATTACAGCACTTAATTACATTGTTAGCTACCACTTTTTAGCTTTTCAGGGGAGCACATTGAAGTTTATATTTGCCTAGGGGCTAGCTAATGTATTTTTGTATCATTATTTTGCCCATTTCTGTTAGGTTAATCAGTCTAGATATAGAACCAAGCTTTTAAAATCTTTGACTGTATTTGTTACATGTGGGGTATCTTAAGGCACCTTTCTGGCAAAGCTGAAACAGAGAGTACACACCCATCTCTCACTCTTGTGTCTTGCTCTGAAAGATGTTCTCTCTCTCTCTCTCTCTCTCTCTTCTCTCTGGTCTGTCTTTTAGTATCTGTCGCTCTGTATATCTCTCCAAAGCCAGAATATAAAACGGTCATTCAGACCCCAGAGCAGATGGGAGAGGAGACATTGCTTGAATAATAAGCAATGCCTTCTCTCACGATTATCTCCCTTTTTTGGAAGATGCTTATTTGAAGTTGTGAGAGAATAAAGCATGGAAAGTGGAAATCTTTTTACACATAGAACCTGACAGAATGAGATCTGAACAGGATTCATTTCATTCATACATACTGCAAGATTCAGATATAAAACGGTATTATTTTGTCAGCCGTTATATCCATGATACTATTATATCCAGAGTAATAGTGCCAAGTTACATAAAATAACACAATTATCATCATCAGGCTTCTTTTGAGTCTCCAGAAAGTGAATTCTGAAAACTGGATTCATTTGCTAATAGTGCAGGGTGCATGTATATGGCGCAGGGGCTCCGTTTCGTGCAGTCAGGCTATGTGAGACAGGGTAAATGTATTTGATTTTCTACTTCGTGCATCCAGTTCAAGCCTTGTCATATAGGAGGTGAAGCTTGGCCGCAATAGCCAGTTTGGATTTCTAGCCCCAGGAGTGTTGCGGTGTTCCAAAATAAGGTCCGGATAGAACGGATGAACATTTCTACTCCAGGTGTCCTTTTGTTTGTTCATTCCACCCCTCCTTTTTAATGCTTTATTAATTAAAGTGTCTAGACATAGGCCTTTATCAATTCATGGTCCTATTGTGGCAGATGCATGTGAGGACAAAACCCTTCACACAAGTGTGCTGGCATCTGGGATGGAGATGGATGAGTGACTGTGGCACAATAAAGAGCAGCAGTGCATGCTGGTCTGCTAGTCTGAGCAGCACTGTGTTTAGTGCTGAGTTATTGCCAGGTCATGTCTATACTAAACTGAAAGTAGTCTATAGTCACCTGTCAGTGGACAGAGTCACTCAGTCAGGCCCCCATAAAAAACCATGTGCAGAGCAGAGGAAAGCTGTATATACCTCATGCAAGTGGTTTGTTTGGGCATTTACACACATCTCATGCAGTCCACTTATTTTAGCCTCTTGGAGAGATTTGTTTAGGCAGGTGAGAAGGCAGCAATCACACTCGGTTGTGGACTGAAATAACTGAGACAGAGGTGGTCTAAGTCATCTGCTAAGAGAACCCTGGCGGGATTCGATTGCAGTGAGAGCGTGATTTGGCACTTATTCAAACAAACGGCAGGAAGCTACCATTTTTGAGATGGCAACTATTATTCTCCTCTGAGCCAGACAGGACTGTTTTATATCTGGACCAAAAAAAAGTTTTGAACAAAATTCTAGATGTTTAAAACTAGTTAATTATAAAATGAATTATACATGCTTGGTTAAATTCTCAATAAAAGTGTTAACTTTTTTCATTGGGTTTATTCATTAGATTATTTCAAATCTAAGGCCAAAGACTGCAAATGACTTCATCCGATCAGGACTGATCAGGAAGGGAAGGAGCTCTGTTATCAAATGTTCATTTAGGTCTCCTGAAATAGAAACACTGTATAATATAGTTGTGATTCTGCAAAAGACATAAATACCCTGAAATGTTACCACATTGTGTTGGAGTACAAAAGCAGAGCAATCACTTACTTATGAACTATTTTGTAATATATTTAGTGTTTTGAATAAGATCAAGGTTTTAAGGTCATTAATATTCCAGGGTCCTTATTGTATAATTATGGCATCACTGAACAAATATATCCCCAGACTGATCTGAGCTCAGGTTTCGTTTTCTTTGGTCTCTTTGATTTGGGAGACTGAATATGGAAAGAGCAACAACCTGCACCAATTATTTCTAATCACTTTCAAGGGTAGGATTGTTTTAATATTAATGAGTGGAGCCAGTAAAGAGTGGCTTTCATCAGCAGGCAGTAACAAGACGCTGTTCGAGACGAGCCCGGTGCTGCGGATGGCCTTCGTGCCATCACCATCGCCACGGCACAATTACCAGCAATAACTCCATGTTTTGTGCTTAATAAGACAATGATGGATCACAGACAGAGAGTTGAAAGTGAGTCCTTGGAGAAAAAGTGCTGGTTCAGTCATCAAACAAGAAACGACAGCGAATTCACAGCAGTTCAAGAAAAAACATCTAATTATCATCAGGTAAAAAAAAAAAAATTCATTTGGATGATGAAAGGAACAGTGCATCTGTATCTCTGTCATGCCTACACTGCCTTTCTCCTGGAAGTGTGTTTGTGTGAGAGCTGGTGTATGTGTTTGTGTGAGATGGGACTTAAGTGCTCACATATCCAGCGTGGAGTGATCCATTTAGCGATGTGGAGGTGAGGAGAGGAGAGGACAGGGTAGGAGAGAGCTTCAACATTCAAAGGACAAATCAAATCCAGACTGAAATGGAGTCAGGGCAAAACGCTGATCGAGGAGATGCTGAAGGTGACAAGAGAAGCAGACAGTGTCAGACGCGTGGCCCTCTCGGGTTCCTGCTCATGTTCACCTTCAGCCAGAGGTGAGCCCGGGGGTGACCCGGATGCTTTTAGAGGATGAAGACTAAATTGAAGTTTTCATCTAAGGAGTTTTCACACAGGGCTATTCGAAAGGGAGGGTGCACTTGATCTGGAGCCACAACTAGGTCAAAATGTATGATGATGGAAGATGGATTGATCAGAGAGAATCCTGGACTGAACGTTCCTACAAGCATGATACAGATACAGGAAAGAAAATTTCCTAATCCGGTAACTTGCTCATGCACTGTATAGGCATTCAGCACAAATATACACTGAAGTACCAGAAAAACTGGTAT
>JAOVYV010000045.1:12511117-12522691 GCA_025674545.1 Hassar affinis | reverse complement strand
AGGATTTGCAAATCATCATATTCTGTTTTTATTTATGTTTTACACAAAGTCCCAACTTCATTGGAATTGGGGTTGTACATATATTAGAGAACATGTGTTTTAACAAACAATAAGAGACCAGTACAATCATAACACATTAACAGACTTGTTATGCAACAGGAAATCCACAACTGCAGCGTAGTTTGCAT
This sequence comes from Hassar affinis, assembly GCA_025674545.1. Classification (NCBI taxonomy): domain Eukaryota; kingdom Metazoa; phylum Chordata; class Actinopteri; order Siluriformes; family Doradidae; genus Hassar; species Hassar affinis. Next base: position 12,522,503 of record JAOVYV010000045.1, on the reverse strand, counting down.
AGTGAATATGATTTCCTTTCTTAATAACTAGTTTTCTGTTAATGTGTTTTGTAAAGGTCAACATACATAAATGTTCAAATAAGAGGAACTTTTTTAAATCTCACAGCTACTGAATTCATTCAATACTATACCTTTCTGCAACATTTGTTTTTCATTTGGGAAATAATCTGCCTGTACCCTTGCTTTCCTCTTCTCCTTCCATATTCCTAGTAACAGTTTTATGGGGTCCTATTCCGCACTGTTAATGAAGTGCGAACATGATAATATATTACCATGGTGCTGAGAACATGAGGTACATAAAGTGAATCCTGACATGCACTCAAATATTTCTGAAATAAATTGTAACCAGATGCTCATGTTAAGAACTTCACACATAACCTAACTACTCCTGCTAAACACTGATCAGTTTCACTAAAGTTCACGCAGTGCCAAAGGGTAAAAAGGCTTCAGTTCTTCTTAAATAATCAACATGTCTTTATTCAAATTTGTTAAATTGTAAAAAGTGAAATAAGAACCTGATGCGCTCTTTTCATCTGTAAATGGTTATGAAATTAAATTCGACATGAGCAAGTTTAATAGTCTCATCAAAATTAGTAACAACCCTTTTCTAAATGCGGCTTGAAACAAGTCTTAATCTTATAACAGCTGGTTTTCTTGATCCAGATTGTTCCTTAACACCACTGTAGCAGGTTTTGAACTGTACACTCTAAGTAAATATAGCTGCCATCTACTAGTGTCACCCAATCTGCTTTAATCTACTGCCTGCTTTAATTGCCTGCTGTGTGCTCTGTACAATTCTCTGGTGCAGTCAAGGTCATCATGGTTTGCTTAATCTGGAGACGGGGAAGCTAATTAAAACAAATTCCTAAATGTCCTTTTAATTTGCCAAGGCCGATACCATACCTTCCTGTCCTGTTAGTGATCATGATTGACGACAGTCAGATTAATTCAAATCACAATATTAAGGTCACACAACTTGATTAATTTCGGTTACTTTTGTTGTTCCCCTTTCCAGCTGTACATACAAAATAATTGTGACATTTCCAACCGGTAAAAGCATTGTTTTCCCTAGAGGTCATGATAATGAATTAGCAAATGTAAGATTAGCTATGGTTCCACTAGAGACCAGAGTGGCGGTGTGTGGTGATAAGGAAATAATGACATATTTCTTCAATATAATAGCTTCTAATCCACTAAAATTGAAGATTATATAACAAGTTAAGATTGCTATGTGATTAACTCAATACATTCTCATGAATGTGAATCAGCATTCTGATGATACTTATTTGGGGCTGAAGCAAGAAAAGGAAACTATTACTCATCAACTGTGCTCCACATCCCATCCTGCTAGACATGAATTGCATACTTTAGACATGATAGTAATGTATGTAAATAGAAAACTAATATCTGTGTGCATTTGTGTTGCAGTGAGCACGCCACACTTCCTGCATATTAAAGGCGTCGAGGTTAACGCCAGGCAAACAGCTACTTTCCACTGCACCATTAACGGCCAGCCCAAAGACCACGTGAACTACAAACTGTGGTTACAGGTAAGTCTGTGCTTGAACGTCATGCTCTGTAATGGTTTTCTGCTTTACTTTATTGTCCACATTTCCCGGTTATTAATGTCATACTCGGCTGTTTGTATCAGCAAAGATGAAACACGGTCAATTAGAGAGCTGCGTCTCGTGACATTAATGAAGAAATATTTCAGAGGAATAAATGTCCCCATCTGCCCACAGCATGTGGATGTGCATGCACAAGGACACACAGTTGTGGGCTTGTGGATGTTGAAGTGCATATGAGAGTGCATGTGACAGCTGTAGGGAATCACTGGCAAGTGAGTGTGTGCCCAGAGAAGAATTAAAAGCTTTCTCTCTCTCTCTCTCTCTTTCTTTTTCTCCCTGAAAATCCACTATTCCACTATATAAACAGAGTATTAATACAGAAACGAACACACACACAGACCCATGTACAAAGCTATTGGTTTGGCTGACAGTCTGATATTGAAACTTAGTTTAGATTAAAGTTTGTGAGGATATATCCAGCCCATTGAGTCTATTTGACTGGAAGTACTTTTCCCTCTAAAGTTTTACACACCATAATATTCCTCCTCTGTGAGCTTCTTTCCCAGGAGATCAGCAGCTGCCTGCCTGCTTTTTTGCTTCATTCACTGATAAACACTCCTGAGGAATGTCCAGACCTTGTGAACAGACATCAAAAGCATGCCTATTCTCTAAATTACTCCTCATAGATGCAGAGCCCCTCTAACTGCCTAAACTATTTATGTTCCTGTTTTCCATTTTGGCTAATTTTACAGCAGCCTTGCACTCTATCCCACATCATGGGTCACAGGAATGATTTCTAACAGAGACAGGAATGTGTTTATTTGCTGTATTATTACAGAAATATCTGAAATTCTGCTTGTTCTCTCAGGGTATTGGAGGCCGAGAGGCTCCCATGAAGGACACTAAGCCGGTGAACCTCAGGCGGTATATGGCAACGTTTGATGTGGTGAACACCACCAAGGGGGATTCAGGCCGTTACCGCTGCATCGTCCAATCAGACAAGGGAGTGGGTGTGTCCAGCTACGCTGAGCTCATAGTGAAGCGTAAGTGTTAAGCGTTATATCACAACTCTTACAACTAGGATTTCATTGAATAAAGTTTCTTCTGTTGAAAGCAAAACAAGCATCAATAAGTTCAATTCAATTTCTTTTATTCTCTGCACCGATTACTTGGCTCTTGAGAGAACAAAATAGAATACAGCTTCAGTATAGAATACAGTGAGATATAATGAAATAGAATAAAATAGAATACAAGGGAATAGAAACGCAATACAATAGAGTAGCACAGAATAGCATTGGGCAGTGCAAAACAGAGAAATAGAAGAAAAATAGTATATAACAGCAGCATAGAATAGAGTAGCATGCAGTGGTGCAGAACAGAATGAAATAGAATGAAATATAAAAAATAGAATAAAACAGCAGAATAGAATAGAGTAACATAGAGAAGAGAAGAGCAAAGTAGAGTAAAACAGGATAAAAGAAAAAAAATAGAATGAAACAGCAGAATAGAAGAGTCGCACCGAGTGGAGCAATTCAGAGCAAAAAAAGATTAAATATAGAATACAAAAGCAACATAGCAAAATAGAAAACAGTATAAAATGTAGCACAGCTAAATGGAGTGGCATAGAATACAGCAGAATAAGACAGCAGAACAGAGTAGATTTAACAATAAAATAGAAGCAAAAGGCGTATAGAACAGGTTAGAATGGAATAGATAGAATTATTTAATCAAATACAACAATAGAATAGAATAGAATATCATTAGGCCTGTGTGGTAAAATTCATATTTCTCAGTTAGCATGCTGATTTTGATCGTACTGTATATTCAGGAAAGCGTTTTGCTCCGTGTGTCCAGTGTTGTAATAAAATACACATTTGTTTTGATGTTTTGGTAAAATGAATGTAATTCAGTCTTTCTGTGTGGGAGAGAAGAGACTACAGCCAACAGTGTGCGTGCATGTGTGTGTTTGCATGTGTGTGGTTAATTCTCAAACACATGAGGCTCTGGTCCTGACAGAGCAACAGCTGAAATAAAAACGTGCTACATTTAAATACTTTTCCATGTGAGTGAGAGTATCATTATAATGTAAATCATAAAAGTGCAGGAAACACCCTTCTTCCCCTGTGGTACTGTATTTTTGTTAAACAGCAGAGTGTGTGGCCTAAGACAAACTCCTTATTTTTCATTTCTCAGAGGCACTTTTCCAGTGCGCTTGCCATAGGCTGGCTTCTTTCATTCCATTGCTCGTGGCCTTAAAGTACCTCTGAACTATAAATTGGGATTGTTCTCGTCATTATTATTGATCGAAATGTGTTAAGACAGCACAAAAGTCACTTTTTATGTTGAAAACAGAGATATTGTCAGTGCCTGTAAATCATTCAGGAAGGGGTTCGGTTAGTCACTAGTAGCTGGCTGGCCGTCTGGCTAAATAACTAATGATATGATGATTATAAAGAATATAACAATGTCAGTTATCTCACAGACACTGAAATCTAATCTAAAAATTCCTAGCGTTTAGTTGGCTGACTAGCTACATTAGGCAATGCTAGTGATATATTCATGTATATTTCTAGGTCCTGCTATTTTTAATGAGAGTAACATACAGCGCTGTTCCATGGCATTAGCTGATGAATTCTGATTGGTCAAAAAAGCGTTGATTCATTTTCAGTAACGGTTGCTCATACACTAGTGCAGGCTCAAACCACAGCTTTATATTAATACGCTTGTTCTAATAACTATCTATTCTATCTAATAACGATCTATTGTTTCTGTAGTAACCGCTACACATGGAATTGTATGGATGATATTTTTGTAGTGCTAAATATGTTATTTAGCAAAGAAAAACTTGAGGTCGACAGTTGAGGGCGACACGTTGGCTCGTGGGTAGCACCGTTGCCTCACAGCAAGAAAGTCCTGGGTTCGATCCCCGGGTGGGGCGGTCTGGGTCCTTTCTGTGTGGAGTCTGCATGTCCTCCCTGTGTTCGCGTGGGTTTACTCCGGGTACTCCAGTTTCCTCCCACAGTCCAAAGACATGCACATTAGGTTGATTGGTGTCTGGCCCGAGTGTGTGTGTGTGTGTGTGCATGTGTGTGCCCTACAATGGATTGGCTTCCTGTCTAGGGTTGTTCCCGCCTTGCGCCCTAGGCTGCCGGCTAGGCACCGGCTCTCACGTGACCCTTAAAAGGAATAAGCGGTTAAGATAATGAATGAATGAAACTTAGTTGATGTATTCTGTAAAAAAAAAAAAAAGGTTTATTTAGGTTTAGTTAGAAAGCAGGAGGTCAGAGAACAAGCAGCATTTAGAGAATTCTGGTCTTAACCTTAAAAAAGAAGAAATTATGGTTTAGAATGTAAATAATAACAGGAAGCAACGTTCCGGAAACATAAAATGTAATTAAGTGGGTAAAAAGATGTGCTGGGTCGTTCTTTAATCAGTGAAAAATTTTAATCGTTGGCAAATTTCTGGAAAACACTTTGGGATTTTCTTTTATAGGAAAATAATCAGCTTCAGGGCGGTAAATGGGTTTCATGTCAGGCCACATCTCACCAACCGGTTTTTGATTATTTTCCCATAACATTCCTCACTGTTGTGTTTTATTCTACATAACAGCATGTGTATGAGTGGGTGTCTCATTTGCAAAATACATAATATGTGCTTGTGTGTGTGTGTGTGTATATGTGTGTGTGTGTGTGTGTGTGTGTGTGAGTGTGTGCAGTCATTGGTATGTGAGATATATATGAGACCTGTCAGTGTAAATGAGCTGAAGTGTGCTGGAGTGTTCAGCTCTAAATCTTGCTACGATTTTTCCGCACGCGGCAGAAGCTGGTTCCTGTCTCCCATTATTCATCATTATTTAGGCAGCATTAAAGACAGTGGCACTTCTGTGAGCTTGTAATTGGAGTGCATTACAACAGCAACAACTTCTTTTTATTATTCCTAAATTCGTTTCAGTTGCTTTATCTGTGCCACGTTTCCCGATTAAACATTACCCCATTTCCCAGCCGTGTATCGGATGCGCTCATTGAGCACAACCTGTTCGCTTTTGCAAGCCTGATGCATCTCATTATGAGCGTCTGCTGAAGGGAGCACTAATTCAGGCTGTGCTTAGTGCAGTACCACGAAGAGATGGCTGAGGGCAACATGTACGACAGCATGCCCAGAGCCTGCAGGTTAACAAAGCTGACCTGCTCTCCTGAGGCAGCATGATGGCTGACATAAATCATTCACACTCTGCTCTTATACTTCGCTTCCCACCCCACACAGCCATTACGCGCCTCCAAGAGCCACCAGCACGCATATTGGCATTGTAGCATACACCTGCAGCTGCCACAGATGTGCTGTATCCCACTGTTTTTCTTTCATTTAGGTTTTTATTTTCTGCATGGTAGGTGCCCAGAAGGCAAGAGAAGATAGAGGAACAGAGCAGATGTCAAACAAGTAGCAAGAGCCAAGAAAACTGGAAAACAACGCATTGCAGAGAAAGATTTTGTGTATTGTACTACGGGTATAACACAGTGCTGGTATCTGAACAGATTTTCATATCTGTATCTGTATTTGAATTTAATCCCAAAGTGGGTGTCCTAAACACGTGAACCCTGTCTAACACTGGGAAAAGGTCGAGGTGGCAGCACTGTTAGCATAGTGTGGGAATTCTGGCTCTGACATTCCTTCAACCTCAGATACATCACTAGGGTTAGTTTAATCAGTCACATGATTCGGGATGGCTTTTTTTCCTTCAGTGGCACAGTATTTTTATGACATTCTATTTAGATATGGACACTGTGCTACAATGGCACCACCTATGCATGCACAGGAAAAACAAAATGCTCCCCAATGCATATACACAGTATAAAGAGTCATTATTTGATGTTAAGTAGATAACCAAAGAACAACATAATGACAATGTCTTAATTATAACTTAAGCAAGACTGTATATATAAACTGTATCTATCTATAAAATCTATAAAATCTGCAGGTGTTTGGAAAGCGGACTCTAGAAAGTAGCATAATGAGAACAGCTGCACATCCGTGGTGTCCGCAGCTGTGTGTACGTGTCCGCAAGGGAGTGGAATAGTGCCCTAAGGATGCCCGAATGCTGTATATTTCACTGCCCGTTTGCCTTTCTTTCTTTGTCCTGCAAGCTTCATATCTGAGTCACTTGCTCTAGCGTAAAAATAAAACCCTCCTGCTTATGCAACTCTTTTTTTGGGATGTCCCATGGGATCCCAGTCCTGATATACATCTCTAATCTCAGCCTGATGACCCGTGAACCTTTCTGTAAAGTTTTCTAAAAATTGTTCTCATATTTATTTACTTCCCTATACACTGTGTTAAACAGTATGCCAAAATAGTACTCATCTGCCAGTATCAGAATCCATCATGGAGTAATGTTTGGACAGTGCAGTAGGATGCCTTTTAAGGTGTAACTTAAATATTACTGGTTTTGTCTTAAAACTTCTGCATGCTGCTTCTCAGAAAAGGATATTACCCCCAGGGAAGTATGAAGTGCTTTGATCTTCTCTGTCTAGCATGCAACCTCAAATTTGTGACATTTACAAGAGCATCGGAAAACTTTTTTGAAACCGGACCAAACCAAGTCCAAATAACAGAGTTGCCAGATAACAGAGTAGAAACACTGACCCTCAAAATAACAAATATGTTCCTTGGGAGACAGCGATCTTGGCACACAGAAAGAGTGGATTATATTGGAGAGATCGTGTGGGTATAGGGGTCACGTTGCATGGCCATATGCTTCTAAATATATCCAAATGTGGAAGAGGATTTAGCAAATAGGTATGTGTGCCAGGTGCAGTGGCATGGAGACACACAGCTGTGTGCTGTAAAACACTCAGTATGGCCTGCAGCAGCCATGACGGGAAACCAGTGCAACACAATATGGTAGTAATGGTTCTCTCTGTGCCCGGTAAATTTGAAACGCTTAAGCTGCTCGTAAGGAACCATCAGCAGGTCCAGTCTTACATTCCCCAGTCTCCTAACTACATTATGACCACTGAGGTTAGTGAATTACTAATTCGTGCTAAATAATGAGTTTTTCTTTTTCCTGTAGGTGCTTGGGTGCTTAGAGTGTGATCTAGCATTTTGACCATTTTCTGGACATGTAATTCCCCTGAATTTGGTTTCAACACTAATTATTTTTGGATCATAGATTTTTCTTTGCTTGGATGCTGACAAAGGGTTTTTAAGCCATCCTAGAAAGGATCAATATCAATATCCATAGAGATGTGCCAAGAATCGGTTATAATACGTCGACTTGTGGTTAGATGCATCAACGGCTATGTTTTCACGCGATAGCATGGAAAAACAGACAGAAGAATGTCAGATCAATCAGACTCCCATGCCCCTTCCTGCCAAAACTCAAATAAACGTAATGACACATGGACAGAATGGAGCCAGTGATGCATTGCTGTCTCTGTACAATCCTCTGTACAATCTCTGCTTTAAAATGTGTTTTCCAGCCAGATTGAAATGTCACTTTATCTGGCGTAACCCAGCACTGAATGAATGTGGCGTGAAGGCTTGTTTCTTTTGGAGACAATACCTTACCCCTTCACTGTGGGCGTCAACACCTGTTCTGTGTCTGCCAGGCTGAAATTGAGATGTCAGACAGGGCCACGGGGAGTGGGCTTACAAGAGCGAAAGTGAGAGAGGAAGACAATTAAATTGCCACATGCAATATTATACAGCAGTGGAGACAGACATAGAGGCTTGTGTTTTGACAAGGGGGCCATGTCATATGTTTGGATGCTGATAAAGATACAATCCAAGCTTCCTGACATTTTTTTTTTGCCTGGGTACCCTTGTTTGCACTTCACACGCCGTTTGCATTTTGCACCTTGTTTGCACTTTACATCTTGCCAAGCCTCTTGTATGTACAAGACCAGGGCTTTTTGGCAGCAAGTAAAGCAATTGGATATGAGTCAGTGGAGAGAGGAAAAGTTAGCTTAACCAACCTACCCAAGCAAAACAGATTTTCTCTCGGCACAGTCTGTGTGATTTAAATAGTGTTTTATTTGCTAATGCTCTCACAATGGCTTGACACCAGCATGCCATGATATGCAGACACTTTAATGACCAACACTAAAGCCTTGTTCTGCTTAGAGATTTTACATTTATACTCAGTGCCTGGACACATCCATCTATTGTGTGTTTTGGTGCCTATCAGCGTTATAAGCCGGGAGCAGTGCAAGGTTTCTGATTGGCTGTCCAGCCTGGCGAGCAAAGCAAGCAAACAGCAATCTCCAGAGAGCGCAGAAAGAGAATAACTCATTCATCATTTTCAACTTCAGCTCATCTGCTCAGCATTTCTCAACTTCTGCTCATCTGATGAAGCTAGTTGCATTTTTTTTCAAACAAAATGGCTGAGTAGACTTTTGAAACTGATTCACAGTGGCTTGAAATTGGTAGCTAGACTACTATCATTGGCTATATCCCACTACAACTGCATTAAATATTTAGTGAATTCATTAGATTTCAGTAATTACATTTAGGCATTTGGCAGACACCCTTATCCAGAGTGACTTACATTTATACAACTGGGCAGTTGAAGGTTAACCGTGGCATCTTGGCAGTACTGGGATTTGAACTCATGACCTTCCAATCACCAGTCTAATGACTTAATCACTGAGCTACCACTTTCTGGAATTGGGGCCAATTTCCAAAACTTTGGCCATGTGGTGGTAATACTCCTGGGATTACAGACTTGCATTTTTTATACATTTATTTATTTGGCAAATGCTTTTATCCAAAGATGAGGGTTAAAGGGTCTCGCTTGGGCCTTTAAATACAACAGTCACAGGTTGTTGCTACTGGGATTTACGTTCCAACATTTGGATCCACAGAACAAAGCCTTAACCACCAAGCCACCTCTGCCCCATGTGCCATACACACATATTCAAATAAACATTTTTGTATCAGGTTAACACAGCCATTCCACTTACAGGCATGTTTTTGGGTGGTGGGATGAGACCAGAAAACCTTGCATTATCTTAGGGAGAACAGCTTCACACAGACAGTAAGCTGAGCTTCGGATGAAACCACGGGCCATGGACCTGTGAGGCTACCCACTGTACCACTGCAGTATGCAGAAGTCTGCAGTTTAGGACAGACTTTTTCCATGGTATTGGGTTTTCTGGGTTTCTGATACGAATTCCTTCTTGCATGGAGAGTGCCTGCTCTTTCATGTCGATGCTCAATGCATATACATGCATGTCAGCCATCCAATATTAGTCCTGTGTTTGAGTGGACATAAAGTGACATCCTCAGCTGGGCTTGTTTAGTGCTGATTCCTCACCATCAGTGTGCTGCCACTTTGGACACTCCCTCACTGTAACTTTTGGAATCCATCAGAAAAGAAGATGGAGAGAAATGTTGTTGTTTTTTACAACCGTCCTGTACCACATGGCTCTGGTCACACCTGGACACAACTGTCAGGAAGATGGATGCCCCATTACCGCAGCTGTAATTGGCACTCTCGGTGGCCCAAATCAATATCATATCCCATGTTTGCTCTGCACCACAGACCTGGCATGTTACCTAAACCTGCAACTGCTCTCCGGTGCCGGAGAGAGAAGGAGCCATTTCATCTCTTCATTAGTTCATGGCCATGCAGTTCAGCACAGATCTACGGCAGTAATTTCCAAAATAGCAGAGACCGTATGAAAGATGAGGATGCTCAAGGGCATAATGAAACGAAATATGAAATTGCAACTTTGTCCAAAAAACAAGGTTTCCATGACAAACCAGGTTTCCATTAGACAAGCAACATCACTCAAAGACATCAAATTAGATATTATAAAATTACAAAATTCTCCCTGGACACAGAAATAAATTGGCTTTATGTTCTTATTTATTGTAATAGATTTTTTATATTCTGCACTACAGTAGTCAGATACTCCTCAGTGACGCACTATACATGTGCCTGTGTGCGAGTGTGTGGGCCATATTTTATATCTTTGATAGGATAGGAATATCTGATATTTTTGACATTGTGGGGACATTTTGCTGGTCTCCATAAAGAAAGTGGGTTTTTGTTGTAGATTTTAGCAAAAATAAATAAATAAATAAAAGAGCCAAAAGGTTGCTTTTTCATTACTGAGGTTAAGGTTAGAGTTAGGGTTTGGGTTAGGCATAGCATTAACTGGCTGCAGTAATAATTATGTCAATGGAAAGTCCTCACAAGTATTGCAATACAAACGCATGTGTGTGTGTGTGTGTGTGTGTGTGTGTGTGTACATGTGAGTGTGTGCACGTGATATAATGAAACCCCACTAAAATGGGTCAACGGTGAAATAGAACAGGACCATAGGGGTGATAAGTAATGAATTTCAGCTCATAATCTAAACCAATGAGGGTCAAAAATTAATTGGTTTAAGTCAGTACCTCAGTGTAAACTGTCTTCTATCACCAGCTCACGCTGTACAGGCTGACGACCCAAACAGTGCACCAACATAGATTAAACCCTGATATCATTCAAATAAGGGGTTTAATGGTCTTGGGGCGTAATTTGGTTGGGCATATGTAACTATTTATCCCATTTTCTCTCAGCTCACATTTTCATGGCCTGCGCTGACACATGTGGATATTATACTGTAAAACTCACTGGTGTGAAGTTGTTGTAACATTACTAGCATAGCTATTAGGACCTCCTCCTTGTACAAATGCAAGATGATGTTCTGTTCTGTTACTTATCACCCAGCTTTGGGAATCTATTTACTGTTCCTAGTACAGTACAGGCCAAAAGTTTGGACACACCTTCTCATTCAATGCGTTTTCTTTATTTTCATGACTATTTACATTG